>CM035158.1:89241113-89438296 GCA_020205615.1 Panax quinquefolius
AAATTAGGTATATCGCCACCCATCTGGGTCGCCACTTACATGGTACATAAATTCAAATACAAACTTAATTATACATCCGTAGGTGTAACTTACGACAATACATAAACCGAGAGTTCTAATAGGAATATTGTCATTTAGACAATATCCATACTCAAGGAGTCCTCATTACATTTATTCTCACACTATTTAACAGAATAGTGAGGACTACTAATGCTATCTTCGGGACCATCACTCTTTTCCCCGACTCATCCCAGCTATATTCTCATTTCCTGAAGAGAACAATGAAAGAAAGGGTGAGCTCAACTAGCCCAGTAAGAAATATTATAACTAAGATAATGCAGAATAAATTATCAATAGTCTTCAACAATGTTAAACTGATAAAATACAATAGACAACTAGTTTAACTGCAGTGGAATATGCAATCCATTAAAAGAGTCAAGTAGAAAATAAAGTCTACTATCTTTTAGGTTTTAAAAGGTTTTCATCAATTTTTATCACTAAGACTCAGTTTAATGAATAAACCACAATATCTAATCATCCCTGTACCACGGTCAAGGATTTTCATCAAATTATCAATGGTCATAACTATACCGAATAAACCCTGGTCATAATCATACCAAAAACTATTCATCAATGCTTTACAGGCCACTGAGGACTTTTATCACATCATTTATAACAGGTCATGATTATACCGAATGATCCCTGGTCATAATCATACTAAGTCCATCTATGCACGTAAGCCAAAGATGACTTTCAACATAATATAACATGAGGATGATGTCAATGACATAATAATTCAATAAACAAGTTCAAGAATTAATTTATCCAAGAACTAATAATGTCCAAATTGACAACATGATACTGCTTTGTAGAGTAAAATTCAAGAATGCTCAGAAGAATATTTCCATGAAAAATACTGGATGAAGCGCAAATATCAAGGATATTTCACTAATTTCATGGAGTATAGAAGTCAAAATTTCAACCAACTGAATATAATAACGAATGGAGTAACAAAAAAAATCACCACGCGCGCGATGATGCCCGCATAGAGCATGGTTATTCAACGAACAATGAAGAAATGGAATAATGAAGTTCTCTTTTTAATACAAAAGAATAATATCCCTTACTAGTAAAAAACACTTTGGATATCAAAGTAGTGAAGTACCAAAATACTCTTCTTCTTTCTCTCTATAGATTTTCTCTCTATAGCTTCTCTCTATATTTTCTCTCTAGAGTTTCAAATTGAATTCGTAAGAAAATAATGAAGGAATGAGCTTCTATTTATAGGAAAATAGAATGCATAGTAATTAATCCATGAAGCGGTCCGATTGATTTACTTTAATCGGCGGTCCATATTTAAAGCAAAATCTTTTAAATAAAATATCATATATTCTATTTATATAAAACATTTTACTATGCAAACATTATGCAACACTATGCAAAATACTATGCAACACTATGCATAATAAAATATAATATATTCTATTTATAGAATAACTTTAATAAAGTATTTTGTTTTATATAAAAGATGTTTCTATTTTATTACGTTAATAATACTGAATAAAATAAAACGTCATTATCGCTATAATAATTCATATTATTAATCGACAATAATGGAATCAAACCGAGTGACTTCTCACATAAGCATCGATAATCAATCTGGTGTGCTACTATGCAACCACACGTACATCGCATTTTTACTACCGAGTAGTTCAACAAAGATCAACGGTAAAACTTCCGCCGTTATTTCAATAAAAATATTTTTTGTCGTTTTCTCAATCCGACAATAATTACATTATGGGGTCCACCAATGATTGAGCCGTTGTACGAATATTCCCTGCTAAGCCGAATATTCCCCGACCAATCGAATATAATATAACCACTTGCATACTTTGCAAAATTTATAAATACTACCCACAACTATAATATTATCTCAAATTCACACCATAATATTAAAAATTATTTCGACAAAATTTAAATCTTTATTGATAAAATCTGGGGTCTCACAATCTCCCTCCTTATGGAATTTAAGCCCTCGAAATTAGGGTACGATACACAGTATGATAAGAGGTGAGGATACCTTGAATACCTTTATCGTTGAAAACATTAAATTCATCTTTGCAATCCGGCCAAAGATATTCATTAACAATTCATCTTTGCACTACAGGCCAAAGATATACAACTGTAAAACCAATAATGCTGAGACTCAGCTTAATAGTATCACGACCACGAATTATCCATGCACTACTGGCCAGGGATATTCGTGTTTTTAATTACGGTCATGATTATACCGAATAATCCCTGGTCATAATCATACCAAGTCCATCAATGTACTACGACCAAAGATGACTTTTACTACATCCATGAATTAATATTTCATTGCTGAGACTCAGCTCAATAATTAATCCACATCATCGAATCATCCCTGCACTACAGGCCAAGGATATTCTTTATTATCACGACCACGAATTATCCATGCACTACGTGCCAAAGATAATCGTGTATTCATTAGTATCATGACCACAAATTATCCATGCACTACGGCCAAAGATAATCGTGTATTTATTAGTATCACGACCACAAATTATCCATGCACTACGGCCAAAGATAATCGTGTATTCATTAGTATCACGACCACAAATTATCCATGCACTACAGCCAAAGATAATCGTGTATTCATTAGTATCACGACCACAAATTATCCATGCACTACGACCAAAGATAATCGATACATTCATTAGTATATCATGACCACAAATTATCCATGCACTACTGACCCAAAGATAATCGTGTATTCATTAGTATCACGACCACAAATTATCCATGTACTACTACCAAAGATAATCGTGTATTCATTAGTATCACGACCACAAATTATCCATGCACTACTACCAAAGATAATCGTGTATTCATTAGTATCACGACCACAAATTATCCATACACTACGTGCAAAGATAATCGTGTTTTCAATTACGGTTATGATTATACCCGAACAATCCTCGGTCATAATCATACCAAGTCCATCTATGCACGTAAGTAAAATGAGATGACTTTCAACACAATATAAGCATGAGGATAATGATATAAAGAATCAATCAAATGAGATAAAGGATAAATATTAAACATTTATAATATAATTTATCCAGATTCAAGAATATCCCCATGTTATCAATCACTTAATAATCTCATAATCTAATATCATTAATATTATAACAATATTTTAATCACTTCTTAAATTTATAAACAATTTATTTCAATTGTTTACGCTTTACCATATAATGCATTTAATCATTCAAAATGTCATACTCATAAGATATCATCACCAATGATCAAATCCTCAAAAAAAAAATATGCATATACTCTATATAGGATTCTCTAGCCATAAAATCCTATTTTCAACTTTGTTACTTCACATAATATATTTAACTCATATGTTCGTAACTAAACTATTTTCATAGAAAATACCAAATCAGTCCCAAATATATTTATTTTCTGAGAATTATCATAATATAGTCCCATAATGAACATACATTTTTTTCGGAATTTTTAAAATTCATTTACTATTTTTCAAAAATCAATTTCTAATTAATTCCTTAAGAAATTAGCTACCTCAAGGTTAACTCCAGAAATTCCCAAATCTTGGCAGGACCTTACACATGTTAATGTAAGCCTCCGGTTTAAATTTCATGATCATCGGAGTTGTAGAACTCCGGTTATATCGTTTTTCGTCGGAAAAACCTAAATATTGAAATGGTCATAACTTGCTCATTTTAAGTCAGAATAAGCTCATTTTTGGACAGGAGTTACCTTATACCATATAATTTCATTTCCCAAAAGACTAGAATTTTTCTCATAATTTAAGTGGCCGAAAATGCCCTTTTCAAAATAAAATCAGTAGCTTTTTGAAATTTCCAGCTTTTTCATTCTTTATTAAAATCAGTCCACACGTAAATCTACAACACCTTTTCTAGTGATTCCACTTGGAGATGCTACAAAACTCATAGATCTAACTCTAGAACTTGACCACAGTGAAAAATTCAAAATATATTAGGAGATATGGTCAATTGAATTTCAGGTTACGTTTTTCACAAAATCTGATTTTCAACTCTTTGTGATTTCTAAGAAACTTTCATGTTTTCTCATAATAACCAACATAACTCATTATAACACTTACTAATACCACGTATACCCATGATTTTCATTAGTCCAATGCTTTTATTATGACTTTCATCATAATCCACGTAAACAGATCCTTTTAGTTGAAGAAATATTTGAGGGTTTAAGAAATGGGTTTTTGTACTGGGGTCAATACAAAATTCGATTTCACGCTCTAGGGTAGGCTAGAAAGTCTTCAAGAATACGTCAAGAAATTTATTAATGATAGAAATATCATTCAAAACTGTGACTCTCATCCAAAACTTGGATAATACGTCACATTGATACCAACTGTGACTTCTATCCTTTAACCTAGATAGCACCTCATAATGATGCCTATCAACTCGCCATCTTCTTTCGTGATGTCGCCTAGAGAAAGTCTGGCCTCGGTGCATTCTATACAAGGAAGTCAACAACGAAAGGTTCAGGGATCTTTACTTATGGCTTGATATGACAATGATTAACTTTAATGGTTTGGTTACTTGAATTCGCACAACAGGTTGGTTATGAATATAAAAGCTAACAATCTTACGAAAAGCATGAAGATTAGTTAACCAATTGATTCCTAAAATCACATCAAAGGCTAGTATTTTTTAAAAAATAAGATCGATAAGTAACGTGAAAGTGTTTATTTGAATCAAACAAGATTTAAAAACAGTAGAGGTAACAAAGGCTCCTACTAACGAAGTTTCAACCAATAAGTCAAAGTCTAACTTCTCCGGAGTCAAATTTAAACATTGAACGCAAGCAAGAGAGATAAAATAATGGGTAGAACCGGTATCTTATAAGGTATAGACTTCGTAATTTATAATTAACTAACTCGTGCTAACTTCGTTCGGGTTACTCGCTTTTTGAGAAGTTACGAAAAACGCTCTCCCTTACACTACCAATTTTGACTTTTCTGGAACGGTCTTTGGTGCCTCCATCCTAGCTGAACTTGTCTTCGGTGAACGACAAAATCGGGCTAAGTGACCTTCTTTTCCACAATTATAACATGCTTTAGATGACATCGTGCAGTTTGGACTGATATGTCCCTCCCCTCCGCATTTGAAACATATGATAGGTGGTCGTTCTCCTTCCTTAACAACGGGTGCTGGTGCTGACGTCTTTCCATCATTGTTGAATTTCCTCTTCTTGAAATTTCCATTCCTATTATCTTGGCCATGGTTACCACCGAAATGATAATTTCCCCCACGATGGTTATCGTTGTTCCGATGGCCGTTGCCACCGGTACGATTATTATTGTGTTGTTGGTCGTTACCTTTTGGTTGTGTTGACTCATTATCGCGCTCCAATAACTGAGCCCTATTCACAATATCTGAATACAAACAAAGTTTATGAGAAATTAGGTATTGACGTATATCGGGTTTCAAACCTCTTAAAAACATTCGCGTCATTCGCTCCTCATTATCGACCAAATGGGATGCAAACCGAGATAACTCGGCAAACTTAGCCTCATACTGTGACACGGTCATATTATTTTGCTCCAGCTTGATAAACTCCACCTCTTTCATGTGACGAATACTTTCGGGAAAGTACTTGTCGTTGAACAGCTCTTGGAACTTCTCCCAAGACATCTTGAGTATGTCAGTCTGGGTACGCTTTCTGATTCCCACCGAAGTCGCCTCTTCACGCAACATAAAGGTGGCAAATGGAACCTTTTGCTCTCTCGAGCATCCCAAGACATCAAATATCTTGGTGATCTGCTTTAACCACGCTCTCGCCTTAAGTGGTTTTGGCTTTCCCAAAAACTTGGTGGTCAGCTCCTTGAAGCGCTTATGTTATCGGCCGTGGGTTGCCATTATTTTCACCTTTATGACCGGGGAGGCGCTTTTATGCGATGTTGCATGAATTCTAAAAACTCCTAAGCGTCTCGTCGTTCGTCATTTGATCGGTGTTGTTGTTCTGAGGAGGATTATCGCCATCCTATCGCACATTATTCGATTATTGATCTATGGAGACTCAAGCGGTCTCCTGTGCTCCATTGCTTATCTCAACATTTTGGATGCCATTTTCAAATCTCGCCACAAAATAAGGGTTAATTAACATGTCACATATTATCCCTATACATAATCGACCACCAATTAAATACCAAATAAACTTAGGTAGGTCATACTAGCGAAGGAATTTCCGTCTCTCCCTCCTAGTTCTTATCTCACATCTTAGCAGGATCATATCCTAAGCTCGATACCAACTGTGGACGCCCCAAAATTAGGTATCGTCACCCATCTTGGGTCGCCACTTACATGGTACATAAATTCAAATACAAACTTAATTATACACATCGTCAGTGTAACATACGACAATACATAAACCGAGAGTTCTAATAGGAATATTGTCATTTAGACAATATCCATACTCAAGGAGTCCTCATTACATTTATTCTCATACTATTTAATAGAATAGTGAGGACTACTAATGCTATCTTGAGACCATCACTCTTTTCCCGACTCATCCAAACTATATTCTCATTTCACGAAGAGAAACGGTGAAAGAAAGGGTGAGCTCAACTAGCCCAAAGAAGAAATATTATAACTAAGATAATGCGAATAAATTATCAATAGTCTTCAACAATGTTAAACCGATAAAATACAATAGACAACCGGTTTAGCTGCTGCAATGAATATGCAATCCATTAAAAGAGTCAAGTAAAAAATAAAGTCTACTATCTTTTAGGTCTTAAAAGGTTTTCATCAATTTTTATCACTAAGACTCAGTTTAATGAATAAACCACAATATCTAATCATCCCTGTACCACGGTCAAGGATTTTCATCAAATTATCAATGGTCATGACTATACCGAATAAGCCCTTGTCATAATCATACCAAAAACTATTCATCAATGCTTTACAGGCCACTGAGGACTTTTATCACATCATTTATAACAGGTCATGATTATACCGAATGATCCCTGGTCAAAATCATACTAAGTCCATCTATGCACGTAAGCCAAAGATGACTTTCAACATAACATAACATGAGGATGATGTCAATGACATAATAATTCAATAAACAAGTTCAAGAATTAATTTATCCAAGAACTAATAATGTCCAAAATTAATGACATGATACTCGCTTTGTAGAGTAAAATTCAAGAATGCTCGGAAGAATATTTCCATGAAAATCTGGATGAAGCGCAAATATCAAGGATATTTCACTAATTTCATGGAGTATAGAAGTCAAAATTTCAACCAACTGAGTATAATAACGAATGGAATAACAAAAAAAATCACCACGCATGCGGTACTTTGCATAGACAGGTTATTCCAACTGAACAATGAAGAAATAGAATAATGAAGTTCTCTTTTGAATACAAAAGAATAATATCCCTTCTAGTAAAAAGACTTTGGATATCAAAGTAGTGAAGTACCGAATACTCTTCTTCTTTCTCTCTATAGATTTTCTCTCTATAGCTTCTCTCTATAATTTTCTCTCTAGAGTTTCAATTGAATTCGTAAGAAAATAATGAAGGAATGAGCTTCTATTTATAGGAAAATAGAATGCATAGTAATTAATCCATGAACGATCTAGATTGATTTACTTTAATTGACGGTCCATATTTAAAACAAAATCTTTTAAATAAAATATCATATATTCTATTTATATAAAAATATTTTACTATGCAAACACTATGCAACACTAAACAAAACACTATGCAACACTATGCATAATAAAATATAATATATTCTATTTATAGAATAACTTTAATAAAGTATACATTTTATATAAAAGATGTTTACATTTTATTACGTTAATAATACTGAATAATAAAACAAAACGTCATTATCATTATAATAATTCATATTATTAATAAACAATAATGGAATCAAACCGAGTGACTTCTCACATAAGCATCGATAATTAATATCGTGTGCTACTATGCAACCCACCACGTATTCTTGTACTTTTACTACTGAAAGTAGTTCAACGAAGATCAACCGGTAAAACTTCCGCCGTTATTTCAATAAAATATTTTTTATCGTTTTTCTCGATCAAGATAATAATTACATTTGTAGGGTCCACCAATGATTGAGTAGTTGTATGAATATTTCTCGCTAAACCGAATATTCCCAGACCAATCGAATATAATATAACCACTTGCATACTTTGCAAAATTTATAAATACTACCAACAACTATAATATTATCTCAAATTCACACCATAATATTAAAAATTATTTCGACAAAATT
This sequence comes from Panax quinquefolius, assembly GCA_020205615.1. Lineage (NCBI taxonomy): Eukaryota > Viridiplantae > Streptophyta > Magnoliopsida > Apiales > Araliaceae > Panax > Panax quinquefolius. The sequence goes on from CM035158.1 coordinate 89,249,459, forward strand.
TAAATCTTTATTGATAAAATCTCGGGGTCTCGGGTGATCGGGTATATGGTTTGTAAAATTTTAAAACTCTGATTTTCCACGTTTCAGCTTATTTTTGCAATTTGATTGCGTTCATAAATATTACAAACCTAACAGTGGCATCAGAGCCAAACCTTTATGCGAATTATTAATTGTTTTAATTTGATATGTGTATTGATATGTGTTTAGAACAATTTAATTGGGCATAATTTTGTTGTATAAAATTAAAAAAAAAAAAGAAACGAATTCTGCACGTTATTATATATAATTTGAGCATCTGCCGCGTTTTTTTTTATTTGACAAAGTTTTGAACGTGGTGATTGCTGGTTCATAAGATCAGGAAGTGATTATATATATATATATATATATATATATATATATATATATTAACGTATATATATATATATATATATATATATATATATATATATATATATTTATATATATATAATAGTTATATATATATATATATATAATAGTAAAAAATATATATATTATTCTTAATAATTTTAGAATTAAAATAAAAAGTTTATTTTAATTTTAAAATTAAATTTCATGCTAACTAATTAGAGTTGGAATTGGATTTCAAGATAACTAATTAGAGTTGGAATTGGATTCCATGTTTCCTTAAATAAAGAAGTTTATTTAGATATGAAATAAGATTTCATATTATTCAAAATAAAAGAGTTTATTTGTGAATAGGAAAGAAAATCCTAATTTTTTTAAATAAAAGAGTTTATTTAGATATGAAATAAGATTTCATATTATTCAAAAAAATAAAGGAGTTTATTTGTGAATAGGAAAGAAAATCCGTGTTTCCTTTAATAAAGTTTTTTTTAATTGGAATTGGATTCCATAATTAATTAAAATAAAGGAGTTTATTTTGATTAAAGATTTTGATTAAAATAAAATAATTTATTTTATTCAAAATTGGATAAATTAAATTAAAATAGTTTTATTTTGATTTAAATTTGGATTAAAATAAAGGAGTTTATTTTGATTCAAAATTAGATTTTATACTAACTAAATTTGCCCATTAAATGATATCAATAATATATATATATTGAATGTTTATTATTCATGATATGAATGTTATTTATTGATTCATATGGTGATGTGTATGATAATAAATGGGATTGATTATGGACTATTGACCAATGTGATTGGATTTTATTTTAGTTGGATGCATGAATGTATGGGTTATATTAAATGGGGTCTGCGTACCTCGTCTTCTCTAATTTTTTTCTTAATGTAAATTCTAACTCCCTCCTATGTACTTCCCCTTGACTTCTGATCAAGGTTTTTATTTATTTTAAATAGTTTTGTAATAGGAATAGTTAGAATTAATTTTGAAAAATTGGAGATCAAGGAGCAAGGAGCTTGAAGACCCATTTGTAATGGAGCAGGGTTTAAATGTAATAGTTATATTTAAATATTATTTCTTGCACCCCTAGGGTTTGACCTTTTGGTTCACTTGGTGGCTCTAGTGAACCAAACTAGAATAAAAGTCCATAATCAATTCGGGTAGAATATAGTATTCTATATGTGCATGCTTATACTATATATATTATATATTATGCAAACATGCTTCGCATGTTCATTAATATGACGCGTATTTTATATATATATATGTAAATGCGCTAAACAAGATAAGACAAATTAATAACAAACCCTCAATTTTTTATATTAAGTCCTAAGCGTTCAAAGATATTTGGAATATCGAGCGTCAGCTTTCTAGCATGATAAAATTAATAGAGTATTAAATATTTAATATGAGTTTGTTGTGTCACCACAAGGCAAGTATTAAGTATTTAAGATGTTAATTTATCACATTTGATGCTTATAAAGAAATTTGAATAATATTGTTTTGTTGTATCACCACAAGGATGATATTTTTCTTTTTTGAATATATGGAGTGCTAGGTCGGACTTAACTTGGATAATTTTGATTCGGATGTGCCACCACTTGATCAAAATAATCTAAGAGGCAAAAGAAAAGGAGTTGCATAGTTGATGTAATTGACAAAAGTTGACTACCTATTTATTTATATATAGTTTGTTGTGTCACCACAAGGCTATATACATTTTAAATGGGATCCTTATTCTCACTAGCAAATCTTTAATTAGATTTTCTTGAACTATATAAGTGAGGGTAATATAGTTTGAAGAAAATAGTGGGAGATACCAATTTAAAACAAGACCTAATTTATTTTGGTAATTAATAAAAGAATGTATGTTAAAATGTTGTTAATTACAAATTCATTTCTGACGTAATTTTACGATGTCTAAATTACTATCATCATGCGAAGCATATTAGATGCTAAATTAACCAAACCAAATTAAGCGGATTGGTTAAGGAATTTGAGAATAGTTCTCATAGTGAAAAGCTATCTTATGTCTTAATACGCCTATCCTCGTAATGGTTGCGCATAATGCCTACGAGGAAGAGATTGCTAATTTTAGAAAGTGGCAAGATGATGACATTGGTTGGCTCAATGCATCATGCTCGCATCCATGAGTAACGAGCTTCAGCGTCAGCATGAAACTATGGATGCTCCTACTATATTCCTGCACATCAAGTAGTTGATGGTGAGGAAAGTAGGACTGATAGATATTAGATATCTAAGGAGCTCTTCCGATCTAGAATGGCCAATGGCACTATAGTACAGACAAATGTTCTTAACATAATCAATTTGATTGATCAATTAGGACAACTGGTTTTCTCATGGATAGAGAGTTGAGCCAAGATTTGATCTTGCACTCACTCCCGGACTCCTTTCACAATTATTGTGAATTTTTCATATAAACAAGCTAGATATCAGCTTCATTGATTTGCTTAACATGTTGAAAAATGATGAGAGTCACTTTCCAACCAAGAAAGACCATGTCTTACTGGTAGGGGCCAAAGGATCTTCTGTTAAGAAGAACGATTCAAAGAAGGTATATAGAAAGGCAAAAAACAAAGGATAATAAGAACAAAACTGATACGGATAGCAAATGAGTTTGCTTCCACTGCAATAAGCATGGACACTGGAAAGAAACTGCGAAAAGAACCTTGCAGTGGCTAACCAAAGAAGCTTAATGAAGTTTCAGTTACAAATACAATTTTGTTCAAAATTTAAAATAAATTTTTCTTTAAGTCAAGGTTCTACTTGGATATTGGATATCGACTTTGGTTATCATAAATATAGATTTATGAATGGACCAAGAAGAAGTAGAAAGCTAAACAAAGATAAATAATCTTATGTGTGGGAAATGAAGCAAAGGTTGCTACATTAGCCATAGAAACTTATAGTTTAGCAATGCCTACGGGCAAGTCTATTAAGTTAATAAGTTATTATTGTATTCCAGTTCTCGTTGGAAACATTATTTCCATTTTATTGTTGGACAATGACATCATTGGTATTATATTTAAGAACAATTGTTGTTCTATTTATAATAATAATGTTTTGTATAGGACTGGAATATCACTTAATGGATTTTGTATACTTGACTTACGTGAAAATAATTTTACAAATTGAACAAACAAGTATAAGAAAAGGAGATGATCATTCAAAGAGTTAAATGTGTGTATTTGATGAAATACAAGTGTGAATTATTTGAAAAGTTCAAAGAATTCATAAGTGAAACAAATTGACAAAGTATTAAGATTCTTTGATTAGATCAAGGAATAAATACTTGAGCAATAAGTTTCTAGATCATCTCAAATGGTTTTCTCATAATGGACGCCTCCTGATACGTAATAATTGATTGATGTATCTGAAAGGAAAAATCGTACCTTGTTGGACATGGTACGGTCCATAATTATTTTACCGACATTCCAGTATCCTTCTAGGGTCATGTCCTAGAAATGGCTGCATATCTACGAAAAAGGGTAACCTCGAAATCCGGCCCCAAGACTCCATAAAAGTTATGGACATGGAGGATTCCTAATCTTAAGTATGTTAAGATAAGGGGTTGTCCAACTTATGTGAAAAAGTTTCGAAGGATAAGCTTGGGACAAGATTTGACATGTACAGATTTGTGTGACATCCTAAAGTAAGTTTAGGGTATATGTTCTATAATTCTACTTAGCAAAAGGTGTTTGTTACGAAAACACGCTGCCTTCTAAGATAAAGGTGTTTATCATTGAAGGGGCAAGTGGGAGGATTATAGATCTTGAAGAGTTCATGATCCACAAAACACTATAAGTCAAATAAGAGGAACCTGTAGATAGACCTATTGTACCACACAACAAGAATCATAAACCGGATATAGTACAGAAGATACCTAGGAGGTATGGATTCATCATGGATGATGATGATGAGGTACGCATCATAGAAGATGATGATCCGAGTTACATACGATGAGGTAAGAGTTTTAGTGTGTACAAAAGGGTCGATTGGGAGGCGTCGTGAAATTTCTAGTATTATATGTTGATATACTACGGATGAGGAATTACATACCAATGCTACAATCAAGTAAAGATAAAGTTGTCTAAACAATCCTCCATGAATGATTTGGGAAGAGTATCATTATTGGGGATGCAAATCTATATAAATAGATTTAAAAGGATGCTCAACTTAACCCAAAGAACGATATTCATTTGATGCTAAAGTTGTTTAGCATGGCAAACTCAAGAGATGTCTCATGTTGATGAGCTATGGAGTGTATCTCTTTATAGTCCCCCAGACTCCGAAAAGAGAGATCGCATGAGTGACTATCATGTATGCAATGAAATATACAAGATCTAATGTTGATCGGTCATATTCTGGAGAAGATCAACGTAAAGGCGGTGAAAAACATCTTAAAGTTCTTAACCCAAGCACTAAGGATGTGAGCATACATGGTGGGTGCGAATTAAAACTAGAGGGCTTTACGGACTCAAGTTTTTTTCGATAGACCAAGATGATGAAAAATCCACTTTAAGGTAAAGCGTTATCTTGAATAGTGGTGCGTTGAATTGGAAAGGTTCCAAACAACAAAAGAGTCTTTGGTTTAGTGATAAAGACAAAGTATATAGCTATAAATGAAACCGCAAGTTGATTGTTTGGATTAAAAGTTCATTATAGAACTAGGAATAGTTCTAAGTCTCATCTTAGATCTAAACATGTGTTGTGGCACTTTCATTTGATTATTAGAATCATTGAAAGATGAAAAATCACTATAGAGATAGTGGACTCTCATGAACAACATTACATATCCATTTAGATAATCGTCAGTGAAGAGTATGAGATACCATGACGATTGACTTTAGTGCAAGTGGGAGATTGAAAGTAGTATGCACACAAGCCAATCATGTTTGATGATAAAGCATATACTTTGTAACAATCTTATTCATTTATTAATAAAAAGTATTAATTTATTAAAGGCTTTTAATTATCTACATGATCTTTGTTTTATAATATGTGATAAACCCATAGTTTTAAGCAATGCTTTTAGAATAATGATGATGATCATTCTAATGAGATCTAAATTCTTAGAAAGCTTAAAACTAAAATAGTTCCCAATCGTTGGATTACTAAATTGGGATTAGTGAATGCGGATAGATTGGTACATACGTTGCTTTGTTCATTGGATGAGGATGATTGATCTCATGATCATTTGTGTGGAGACACTAAAGCAAGTATGTAGGTGCTTATTGGAGAATAAGTTCACTGAACGTGGCTCGCTAAGGAATACCTAATGGAGTTTTACTTGCCTGTCAATAGGAATTCTTGTAGTGATAGTAGTACAAGTGATCCTTGGACTTGAGATCATCATAGTATCTTGTGTATGATGAGTTATACTTTGACTTATTCCTTAAGACCCTTAGGGTATATCAAAGGGTATGCTTGGGTATAATAAGTTGTACATGGAAATAATGTATGATCAATAAAGAATCTACCACTTCTATTAAAAGAAGAGAAATGTCCTATGTGATTCGATAAATGACAACCCGGTAGTCCTTGGCCAAGGCAGAATGAAATTAAAAAGGAGTTTCTAATTTGCATTATTTGGTGTTGTGCATTTAAGGATCAAAATACATATAATTAAATAAAATAAGACTTGATAGTAATTCCATGTCTTATATTTAATTGGGACATTGTATGGTGGAAGGATTGAATTGTACGGTAACTATTTACTCAAAGGTTCTTTTATGATTAATGTTGAAATCTATATTATCTGGAAAGTCGTTGATCGCTAGGGAGGCTTATCCCTATTGTAGAATAAATATTATTTATTTAAATAAATTAATTGTTTAATTTATTTATTTAAATAAGATTATAATTGTTCTAATTGATTTATTCACAACCGGTTTAATATGGAGAACCTAAAGGGTCACACCATAAAAGGAAGAATAATTATTTAAGAAGTTAATGACATAATCGTAATAATATGTTATGTATATTTAATTTAATCTATGGTGATAGAATAAATTAAATAGCTTAATATTTATTATTTAATATTTTAGAAATATTAAATATAAATTAATAAGAGGAGTCTTATTAATATTATTACAATTATTATTATTTTTTTAATTTCTAAAAGAGTTTAGGAATTAATTTAATATAAGTACTCTCATTTATTCCTAATTGGATTAGGAATGAAAATTAGTTAAATGAGTTTAATTAATTATCCCTAATAAGATTAGGGAGCCCCTTTAATTAAAAGGGTTTAATTAAATAATACCTTATTTTAATAGGGTTACTTGATATCTTTATAAGAGGAGTCTTATATCAGATATCAAGACTAATGTGATAATTCCAATGGTTGGAGAGTACGCTTCTTTTCTATAGAGATAGAAAAACTAGGGTTTAGCCAACCACCCATCTTCTTGAATTCTTCTTCTTCCTTGGTGGATCGCCTCTAGAGGCCAAACACTTGGGTGGCTAACGTTGATCAAAGGAAGGAACCAAACCCGGTGAATTCAAGTTGAACGCGAAAGGATTTGGAGGTGAACTTGTACCTGAGGAAGCTCGATCTTCAAGGGTATGATTTTATTCTTTATCTTTTCGTTTAATTAATAATTGTGCATAATGGGTGATCAAGGGTATATGGTTTGTAAAATTTTAAAACTCGATTTTTACACGTTTCGCTTATTTTTGCATTTTAATTGCATTCATGAATATTACAAACCAAACACATCTAACATCTTCTTAACAATGAATTAGACATACTAACTTAAATACTCCAAAATGACTAACTAAATAGAAAAAAAAAAATAAATGGGGTTGAAATGATGGGTTGCCTCCCATCCGGTAGCTAAGTTATAGTCAATTAGCTTGACTGTGATCTCGAATCTCACGTCACATCAAGAATTGAGGTGCCTTCCTTATTGTCCACCGCACCTCAAAATTTAATTACTTGGCTTCCGCTAACGGCTCAACCTTCAATTACGAACTTATGCGATTACATAGTTCAACGGTCCATAATTTCTCGGTTCAGTAATTCATCCCGCCGGACCCCAATCCACCATGTTAACCAAGAAGCATTCTTCTTCATCCGATGGGAACTTTATCTCCTTAAAGACATTAAATGTGACCTCTTGATCACGTACACGCATCGTTAGTTCTCCCTTTTATACATCGATTGAAGTCCTTCCCGTGGCTAAGAATGGTCTCCCTAGTATGATTGGTATGCTTTTGTCCTCTTCGAAATCTAGGATGATAAAATCAACTGGAAAAATGAATTTATCCACCTTAACCAACACATCTTCAACAATTCCCCGTGGACATGGGATGGATCTGTCAGCTAGCTGTAGTGATATGTTTGTCGGCGTTGGAGCTAGTAGTCCCAACTGATTAAACACTAACAATGGCATCATGTTTATACTTGCCCCCAGATCACATAAACACTTTCTAAAGTTCATCTTCCAAGTGGTGCACAAAATTGTGAAGCTACCCGGATCTTTCAGCTTTGGAGGTAGTTTACGTTGGAACACTGCATTGCATTCCTCTGTCAAGGCTACTGTTTCGAACTCATCTAATCTTCTTTTCCTTGACAATATACCTTTCATGAACTTTGCATAGCTTGGCATTTGTTCCAATGCCTCTGCGAAAGGTATGTTGATCTACAGCTTTTTAAATACCTCTAGAAACTTGCTAAACTGTTTGTCATCTTTCTGCTTAACTAACCTCTGCGGATATGGTACTTAAGGATGTAGTGGTTGTCCTGGACTCTTGATCTTCTCTTCTAAATTTACCTTGTCCTTCTCTTCCTGCTGACCCTCAGAATTTTCCAGATTTTCCTCCTCGTCGGTCCACTGCTTTTTGCCTGCTGGTGCCGGGCGATTTCCCTTATAACTCACGCTTGCAGGCCTTGACGATCGGGCTATGTCTTTTTTGGGTCTCCCGCCGCGCCTTCGGCGCGAAAGCCTCCTTGGTATTATCATGCACGGGCACGCGACTTGTAGTGTCTGTCAAGTCTTTCCCAGATCTCAATGCTATTGCTTGACACTGCTCCTTCCCGTCTCTCCTTGGATTTGTCTCAGTGTTACTTAGCAATGAACCTTGGGGCCTATTGTTCAGCATGCTCGCCATCTACCCCATCTGAGTCTCAAGATTCTTGATAGCCACTGCATGACTTTTGATCATGACTTCATTGTTTGCCATGTATTTCAACATCATCTCCTCCATCTCTGATTTTTTCTCTGGCTGTGGTGTAGCTAGAGTGTGATGTTGTTGCTGCTGAGGAAATCCTGGTGGAAATGGTGGTTTTGATGTAAACTACGGTTGTGATGACTGTGGCTGAAACTGATGGTTCGGCTGAAACTGATTTTGCTGCTGTTGTCCTTGATTATTTGACCAACTAAAATTCGGGTGGTTACGATTGTTGGGGTGGTATGTGTTCTGGAATTGACCTTGGTCTTTTCTATAATTGCTCACATACTGTACTGACTCTGAGATAATGGCACATTGATCCGTGGAGTGTGACCCCGCACAAATCTCACAAACGAAGGAAACTGTTTTCACTTTGCTTTCTGCCAAAGTATCTATCTTCTTAGCCATAGCTGCCATTTATGCCGACAACTGTGTAATGGCATCAACCTCCAACACACCTACAACCTTGGACTGTGGCATTTGAGCCGTAGGATTCTGATAATCATTCGCAGCCATAGTCTCAATAAGCGTATAGGCCTCGTCATAGCTCTTTGCCCATAATGTCTCCTCTGTGCATCTGCATCCACAATCTGGCCTCAACCGCCATCCTAACCCATTGTAGAGAAGGAATTTATCACCATCCAGTCGGCATACCGTGATACGGACATTTTCTGAGCATCTCTTTGTAATGTTCCCATGCCTCATATAAGGACTCGCCCTGTTGTTGCTCAAACTGAGAGATAGTTGTCCTCATATTTGCAGTCTTTCCCATTGGGAAGAACTTGGCTAAGAATTTCTGTGCTAAGTCCTCCCATGTGGTTATTGACCCTGACGGCAAAGAATGTAGCCAAATCTTAGCCTTATCTCTCAATGAAAATGGAAATATCCGTAGTCTGATGGCATCTTCTGTCACATCGTTATATCTGAATGTGTCGAAGATCTCGATGAAGCTCAATAGGTGCTCATTCGGATCATCTGTAGCAGCACCCCCAAACTGAACTGAGTTTTGTACCATCTGAATCGTGCCCACTTTGATTTCAAAGGTGTTTGCTGCTATCACGGTCTGACTATGCTTGACTGTAGTCCATTTATGTTTGGCATAGAATACTCCCCTTAGAGTCCGGATGCTCTTCTCTTTGCTCGATTCTCTGTTCTTCTGCCATATCCGGTATAATACTCTCTAACTGAGCTTGTAGATTTCTTCACACGCTAGCTTTCCAACCTCTCCCGTTGATATTTTCCTGCGCTGGTGTTAATCGAAATTAGAAGATCTTGTGTGCATAAAAATCTACAAGTACGCAACAAAAAAAAAACAAAATAGAAATAAGAAATGAATAGATTTGTCTAAGTCATACAATTTAGCTTTAAACTGATGATAATTATCTAAATTAACGCATTTCCCCGGCAACGGTGCCAAAAACTTGTTGCCTCTTTTATAGTTCTAATAAAAGAGCTCTAACTCATGCAAGCATACACGGGTCAACAAGTAATACAGAGTAAGTAGAGTATCGATCCCATAGAGAAAGTTGTTAAATTTAAACTATCATGCATCAATTAACTCACCTTATTTATATGCTTAGACTATTGACTAAAATTGTTGAATTAAACTAATTATGATTACCAACTAAAAATAAGGATAATAATGAAATAAATATAATTTGGAAATAATGGGATCCTAACTTCATTCAATATTTCATCTAATCGCCACTATCATGCAAGAAGTGTTCTCATATCACAGGAAAATAGCCAAGAGCACAAAAAGAGTTATAACCATTTTTCAATGCAAAATAACCTACTTACACAGCATCTACAGATGTTAGACTCTATGTAATCACCAATACAACCAAAATCACTATATGTCTATGTGAAATTGCAATTATATTGATTTTAAGCTCAAGCCCTTATTCTAGCTCATACGGTGAAACAATATATGTCTATCTGGTTCACAAAATACGCAAGCCATATACCACAGCCCCATATTCGCATGCTATCATGATTACAATCCATACCCATATGTTCATTGTCAATTCCATACAAGTACTGAGACGAATGGTGATCAAGCATTCATACATGTAAAACAGCCATGACAGATATTCCATATGATATATAAAACATCTCTAACATTTAAGCATACAACCAAACTACATATTAAAATCCGTTAGAATCCCATAATGGAGTTTAGTTCATAACTGAACCAAAAGCCATTATGGGATCAACGCTAACCATGATCAATAAACAAACAATTGAAGTAAGAAAGATAGAACGATCAAACCCAATCGCTGGATAGAAACCAATGTTCAACTATTAAATCCTCATAGAAATCTAATAGATAATAATCAAAATCCACGATGATAGAGAATTCCAAGAAGAAGTAGAGAAGTAGACGTTTTGGCTTCGTTCTACGTTGGAATCTCTCCCAAGGTGTAAACCCTAGTTTCTATGAAAAGAATACGCTAAAAGTTATCAAGTGTGTGTCTGACACCAGTCAGAATCGTTTAAAACCAATTACACATCATTTAATTAAGAATTAAAACTAAAACAAAATTTACGTCAACATATAGCTCTATAGCTTCTAGGTCTCTGTCGGCCACGAGTCTTACAGAATGTTTGCTCTTTCCGATTCGACTTCTCTCTCATGGGCGCGACGCTCTTCTTCATATGCCTTGCGAACTTGCAGAGGGTCATTACGGTCCGGTCTGGGTACTACGGGCGCAAGCGCTTGCTTTGTCGCTGCGCGTGGCTTGCACTCTACAGGCTCTGGCTCTGGATTTGCTTCTGTTCTGCTGCTGCTGCTATTTGTTCTTTCATTGCTTGATCTCCTTGCTCCATTTCACCTCCATGCTTCATTGTACCTCCATGCCATGCACATCCTCGCTTGTCATTCACCTTCACGCATCCGTTAGCCTCTAATTCCACCAAAATTAAGCCGATTCCTGCACTTATTCACCAAAAGGAGTTTTAAGTACATGCAATGCAAAATAATGTGAAATACAACTAAAACACAATAAAATGTACTTGAGTTGGGCACAATTTGCATGAATTGGTATGCAATAAGTAGGTAAAAATATCACTTATCAAATACCCCCAAACTTGAACTGTTGCTTGCCCTCAAGCAATGCATACTAATGAATAATGAAAATGCAATTACGCAACTATGCAACTACTCTATGATGCAAACTAATCTCACATAATCCCTTCCATAACTGAATTTCAGCCCAAATTACCTTAGTGAATTATCCAAATCTAAGAATACAATCTCAAACCATACTATAGGCATAACATCCTACACTCAGATAATTCATGTATGCTATAGAAACGTTGTGTGTGTGTGGCGTTCACCAAAAACTTGATATAAGCAAAGAATATATATGCTACTTTGCTCCAAACAGAAACTTATAGTCTCAATCAAGACTCATGTATACTCATACAACACTGACTGTTCCACATATCAACATAAACTAAGGTTCAACAATGGGCTTATTGCTTTATTTCTTTTCACGAGGGCGATTATCGTACTTTCCCGCAGTGTTTATTGCTCTTTTTCTTTTCTTTTTTTTATAGCGAGTGCGTTTTACGCTCCATCTCTCTTCCCCTTTTCATTTAAACGAGTGCGTTTTACGCTCCATCTCGTCCCAATAACAGGCATGCCCATGTGTTCCCAAAGTTTGAATGTCAATGCTTCAAATCTATATGCATGTTCCACATATTTCTCTTTTTACAACTTTACGTTCTATCAAGCAATGCAACACACACTTCTTAAACCTACAAGTGATTGTGAACATATTCGTGCATACTGAAAGCATTTAAATAGCAACATGCATCTCATCGTGTAAAACATTATAACTAAGCTATGCTATCTAACATACTCTAGAATCCTTCACAATTCACTATCATCATTGGCTAGGCAAAAATTTCTATTAAGCAAGAATTTGTGTGAGACATGCAACTAACACATACTAACACAATCAATAAAGAATAAAAATTAAAAATTTTCTGCAAAAATTTAACTAAACACATAAACATGCAAGTTTTATACTGCAGACGCGATAATCACAGGTAATTTTGAATCTGAACTTAAAAATGCATACATGAGATGTTTGGGAAATGGTTTTAACTCCAACTTTGGAGGTGACTCAAGAGATGGCTTTAACTTTACTAAGGCTTCCCCAGCTATTATCAATGGCTCTGCAGGTGATCTAAATCTCCTGAATTGTGAGGTGGTATCAAGATATTGCACAAATTCATCGAATTCCTCGTCCTCCACATCTGAACTCTCGCTCATTGGTGATATTCTTCAGAGGTTCATAATCTGCAAGACTCTGTACCTAGTCCTTTGCGATCCGATCCACCAAATAAACCAAAAAACATTCTTCTTCATCTATTGGGAACTTCATGGCTTTGAAGATGTTGAAAGTGACCTCCTGATCCTGAACGCGCATAGTGAGCTCCCCTTTCTGCACATCTATCAAAGTCTTACCCATGGCTAAGAATGGTCTCCCTAGTATGATTGGCATGCTTTTGTCCTCCTCATAGTCTAGAATGATGAAGTCAGCTGGAAAAATGAACTTGTCTACCTTTACCAACACATCTTCAACAATTCCCTGTGGATACATGATGGATTTGTTAGCTAGCTGTAGTGATATGTTTGTAGGTCTTGGAGCCGACAGTCCCAACTGATTGAACACTGACAACGACATCAAATTTATACTTGCCCCCAGATCACATAAACACTTGCTAAAGTTCATCTTCCCAATGGTGTACGGAATTGTGAAGCTGCCCGGATCTTTCAGCTTTGGAGGTAATTTCTGTTCGAGCACTGCACTGCATTCCTCTGTCAAGGCTACCATTTCAAACTCATCTAATCTCCTCTTCCTTGACAATATACCTTCATGTATTTTGCGTAGCTTGGCATTTGTTCCAATGCCTCGGCGAATGGTATGTTGATCTGCAGCTTCTTGAACACCTCTAGAAACTTACTGAACTGTTTGTCTTCTTTCTGCTTAACTAACCTCTGCGAATATGGTACTTGAGGGTGCATTGGTTGTACTGGACTCTGGACCTTCTTTTCTGAATTTGCCTTATCTTTCTCTTCTCTCTGAGCCTCATAATTTTCAAGATTTTCTTCCTTGTCAGCCATCTTTTCTGCCTCACGCGGCCGCACGGCTTTCTTAGTATTGTTAGGCGCGGACGCGTGACTTGCAGAACCTGTCATATCTTTCCCTGATTTCAATGTGATCGCTTGACACTGCTTCTTCCCGTCTCTTCTAGGATTTGTCTCTGTGTTACTTGGCAATGAACCTTGGGGCTTATTGTTAAGCATGCTTGCCATCTGCCCCATCTGAGTCTCAGGATTCTTGATAGCCACTGCTTGGCTTTTGATCATGACTTCAGTGTTTGCCATGTATTTCAACATCATCTCCTCCATCTCTGATTTCTTTTCTGGTTGTGGTGCAGCTGGAGTGTGGTGTTGTTGTTGCTGAGAGAATCCCGATGGAAACGGTGGTTTTGGTGTAAACTGTGGCTGAGATGACTGTGGTTGAAACTATTGGTTCTGCTGAAACTGATGTTGTTGTTGTCCTTGGTTATTTGACCAAATAAAGTTCGGATGATTGAAGTTGTTGGGGTGGTATGTGTTCGGAATTGACCTTGGTCTTTTCTGTAGTTGCTCACATACTGTACTGACTTTAAGTTGATGGCACACTAATCCGTAGAGTGTGACCCCGCATAAATCTCACAAACGAAAGCAACTGTTTTCACTTTGCTCTCTGCCAAAGTATCTATCTTCTTAGCCATAGCTGCCATCTATGACGACAACTGAGCAATGGCATCAACCTCCAACACACCTGCAACCTTGGGCTGTGGCATCCGAGTTGTAGGATTCTAATAATCATTCACAACCATAGTCTCAATAAGTGTATAGGCCTCGTCATAGCTCTTTGCCCATAATGACCCTCCTATGGCTGCATCCACAATCGGTCTCGACTGCCATCCTAACCCATTGTAAAAGGAATTTACCACCATCCAGTCTGGTATACCGTGATACGGACATTTTCTGAGCATCTCTTTGTAACGCTCCCATGCCTCATATAAGGACTCGCCCTGTTGTTGCTCGAACTGAGAGAGTCGTCCTCATCTTTGCAGTCTTCGCCATTGAATTCTTATATCATTGTCATCATCCTCAAGTTTATATTTTGTTAAAAGTCATCTGTGGCCTGTAGTGCATAGATGGACTTGGTATGATTATGACTAGGGATTATTCGGTATAATCATGACCGTAATGTTACAAATGATGTGGAAAAAGTCCTCATTGGCCCGTAGTGCATTGATGGACAGTTTTTGGTATGATTATGGCTATGGATTCTCTTCGGCCAAGGGAGCAAAGATGAATTATTTTATGGCATGATCAGGACCTTTGATGAAAACACGATTATCTTTGGCCCGTAGTGCATGGATAATTCGCGGTCGTGATACTAAATAATATCCTTGGCTTGTAGTGCAGGGATGATTTGATTATGTGGATTATTTATTAAGCTGAGTCTCAGCGATAAAAGTGATGAAAAACTTTTTAAATCATAAAAGATAGTAGATTTTATTCTCTACTTGACTCTTTTAATGGATTGTTTGTTCATTACCGCAGATTAAACTTGATGTCTATTGTATTTTATCAGTTTAACATTATTGAGGACTAATAATAATTTATTCTGCATTATATTAGTCATAATATTTCTTACTGGGCTATTTGAGCTCACTCTTTCTTTCACTGTTCTCATTAGAAAATGAGAATATAGCTGGGACGAGTCGGGAAATGAAAGTGACGGTTCAGATGATAGCATTAGTAGTCCTCACTATTCTGTTAAATAGTGTGACAATAAATGTAATGAAGACTCCATTGAGAGTGGATATTGTCTAGAAGGCAATATTCTTGTTTAAAACTCTCAGCTTATGTTTTGTCGTATATTACACGACATTTGTATTATTAAGTTGTATTTTATATTTTTGTACCATGTATTTGGCGACTCAAGATGGGTGATGTATACCTATTTTGGGGGCATCACAGTTGGTATCAGAGCATAGGGATATGATCCCTGGCTGAGATGTGAGACAAGAAGTAGGAGGGAGAGGCGGGAATTTTTTCGCTAGTATGACCTACCTAAGTTTATTTGGTATTTAATTGGTCGATCAGAGTATAGGGATAATATGTGATATGACAATTAACCCTTGTTTTGTGATAGTGTTTGAAAATGGCATCTAAAAATGTTGAGATAAGCAATGGAGCAAAATTATATGACCGTATCGCAGTACGAGGCTAAGTTTGCAGAGTTATCCTGGATTGCATCCTATTTGGTCGATAATGAGGAGCGAATGACGCGAATGTTTCTAAGAGGTTTAAAACCCGATATACCTCAATACCTCATTTCTCATAAACTTTGTTTATATTCAGATGTTGTGAATAGGGCTCAGTTATTAGAACGCGATAATGAGATAGCACAACCAAAAGGCAACGACCAACAAACGATAATAATAAATGTCGGTGGCAACGGCCATCGAACAATGATAACCATCGTGGGGAAATTATCATGCTAAGAATGGTAACCACTTTGGTGGTAATCATAGCCAAGATAATAGAAGTGGAAATTTCAAGAAGAGAAGGTCATTTAGCTCAATTTTGTCGTATAGTGAAGTCAAGTCCAAATTTGGGACGGTGACACCAAAGGCGGAATCTGGACGAAAAAACAAAGTCGATGGTTTCAAGAAGAGCGTTTTTTCGTATGGATGCTCAAAAGCGAGTAACCCGAACTAAGTTAGCACGGGTTAGTTAATTATAAATTTTTGTGAAGTCTATACCTTATTAGATACCGGTTCTACCCATTCTTTTTTCTCTCTTGCTTGCGTTCAACATTTAAATTTGACTCTAGAGAGATTAAACTTTGACTTATCTGTTGAAAATCCGTTAGGAGAAACCTTCATTACTTGTGATATCCAAGTCTTGGATGAGAGTCACAGTTTTTGAATGATAATTCTATTGTTAATAAATTTCCTGACGTATTCTTGAAGACTTCTTGGCCTACCCGAGCGTGAAATCGTGAATTGAATTTTGACCCGATTTCAAAGACAAAACCCATTTCTTAAACCCTCAAATATTTTTTTACCTAAAACGAACGTAACATGCGCCAAAGATGTTGGCTCGATCTGTTGAAGATTACGATCGTACCATTCAATACCATCGTGGAAAAGCTAACGTGGTAGCTGACGCATTGAGTAAAAGATCGTATGCGAATATATGAACCTACGTGTAGATAACGAATATACGAGTAGAATCGACTTTAATCGATAAAGTTAAAGCCGCTCAAGCTACATACTCAGAGCTGATGAATGTGAAGAAGAAGGTTCAAGAGGGCGTTATTCTAGAAGCAAGAATCGACAAAGAGAGGAAATCTCAACCCTCGATTTAATTGGCCCATTTGAAATCCTCGATCGAGTAAGAACTGTGGCTTATAGACTCGTTTTACCGCCAAGTATGTCGCATGTTCATAACGTTTTTCACGTATCGATGTTACGTAAATATGTGGATGACCCGAACCACATTATTGATTTAGAACCAGATGAGATAGCGGATAATTAATGTATGAAGATGTACCTGTTAAAATCCTGGAATATATTCAACACTCAAAGGTTATACCTCAAGAGTTAGAATCGGACGAAGTGTCCTCATCTGTTTGGCATACCAGGTACGTACGTAAATTTCGAGGGCGAAATTTCATGAGGGGAGATTGTAAAATCCCAAATTTTACGAATAAATATTTAAATTTCTCGAAATATTTTTTTAATGTTATGGTGTGTATTGTTATAGTTGTGGGTAATATTTATAAATTTTGCAAAGTATGCAAGTTTTTATATTATATTCAATTGGTCAGGGAATATTCTTTGTGTCGGGGAATATCCGTACGACGGTACAATCATTGGTGAACTCCACAATGGAATTATTATCGGATTGAGAAAATGTCAAAAGTATTTTATTGAAAATAACGGCGGAAGTTTTACCGTTGATACTGTTGAACTACTCGGTAGTAAAATTACAGTAATACGCGTGGTTGCATAGTAGCACACGGTATTGATTATTGGTGCTTATGTGAGAAGTCACTCAGTTATACTCAATTATTATTATAGTAATTGTTGCATCATATCTCTCATATTATTGATTCGATTATTGTCACAATATCCTCTGCATTATATGTTATATTATTAAATCAATAATTGAGATGACAAAGTTATTCATATTATTAAATTGCAATATTTACAATGTCTAGAAGTTCTGCCAAGGAGAGGTTTGGTCACCTAATCAAGCGCGGCATGATAGGAGAAATCCTTATTGGAAAGCCCCCTCTTTCTTGGGAATGACCTGGTTGTTAAATATTCTGAGTTATAATATTAATGATGAATAAGTTCGTGTTGATTAAAGATGAATTTGATAGTTCCATTATGTTGGGATTATTTGTGTTAGTGGAAATCGACATCTATTCGATGATAATTGATGTCTGGGGGGTTATATTGATAAATCGAGTAATTTATCGGATAAATGAGAAATTAATTGCTACTTATTCACATGCTTATATAACTATTTGTTCACATGTGTGTACTATTGAGTCACATTCATTTACTATTAGGGGAGTTGGTGCAAGATTGATAATACTTGCATGACTAAGATAAAGATGGAGGTATAAACGGAGGTACTATATTGTAATTAATTTTTTCACATGTTTAGAACTATTGAGTCACATGATTTACTATTGAGTCACATGATTTTACTATTGATTCACATGATTTACTCTTAGGGGAGTTGGTGCAAGATTGATAATACTTACAGGACTAAATTAAAAATGAAGAAAAAGAGGAAGGTATTATACTGTAATTTTTTGAGCCCCAAAACGTGTAATTATCGAAACTATATTTTTCTATAAATAGAAGTTTATTCTTCCTTCATTTCTCACCAATTCACTAAAGCTTTAGAGTCATTATTATAGAGAGAAATTATAGAGAGAAAGAAGAAGAGAAGTCTGCTCCCTCACTACTCCAGTATCCAGTCTTCTTTTGAGGTAAGGGATATTATTTGTTGTACTCGTAAGGGGTATTATTTTTTTTCATATTCATGAAGAGAACTTCTGTTATTCCATTCTTTATTATTCTGTTAGAATAACCTGTATACGTGGTCTACCCTATACTTGGTGAAATTCTTCTGTTATTCCATTCTTTATTATTACATTTGAATATCCACATGCATGCCTTTTTTTTGGGACTGGTTACATCTTTTTATTATTCAGTTTGGAATATCTCATGCATGCGTTTTATCTTTGGACTGGTTCCGTTATTTATTATTCTCATTGGAATAACTCATCATCAAGTACCGCATGCATGGTGATTTCATTGTTATTCCATTCTTTATTATTACATTGGAATATCCTGCTCTATGCATTTTACGTAGAAACACGGTTACATTATTTATTATTCATTGGAATAACTCGTCATGTGAAGTACCGCATGCATGGTGATTTATGTTGTTATTCCATTCTTTATTATTACATTGGAATATCCTATATCATGCGTTTTTACGCCGGACACTGGTTCCGTTATTTATTATTACATTGGAATAAACTTTGCATGCGGGCAATCTGCATGCATGGTGATTTCTGTTGTTATTCCATTCTTTATTATTCTGTTGGAACATCCTGTTGGTGCGAATCTCTCCTGACATGGTTCCGTTATTTATTATTCTGTTGAAATAACCAGTCTATGTGGATTACCACATGCATGGTGAATGATCCTTTGTATTCATTCCTTATTAAATTGTGGAAATGATCTGTATATGTGGATTACCGTATGGCGAGTGAAAATCCATTTGTAGTTTCGTATATTCTATTATACTCGTATGAGATATCATATCTTTTGTACTCGTCATGAAATATCATTTTATTTGGTATTTTTTGTTACGAGTTACTATTCATCGTTACTATTCACCCAGTTACTATTAACTCTAGTATTATTCACTCGGGTATTTGGGACACTTTTTATGCCAGAATACTATTCACGAGTTACTATTCACAGGTTACTATTCACCCAAATTACTATTCACCCGAATATTATTCACTCGAGTATTTGGAGTACTTTTCATGTCGGGTTACTATTCATGAGGTACTATTCCCGAAGTACTTTTCACGGGGTACTATTCACGATGAAAAATTGATTCTTTTCTGTCCAAATTATTTTTGGTGCATGAATATTATTCTTGAATTTTACTCTACAAAGAAGTATCATGTTGACAATTTGGACGTTATTAGTTCCTGGATAATTTAATTCTTGAACTTGTTTTATTGAATTCTTATATCATTGTCATCATCCTCATGTTTATATTTTGTTGAAAGTCATCTGTGGCCTGTAGTGCATAGATGGACTTGATATAATTATGAGCAGGTATTATTCGGTATAATCATGACCGTAATGTTACAAATGATGTGGAAAAAGTCCTCATTGGCCCGTAGTGCATTGATGGACAGTTTTTGGTATGATTATGGCTATGGATTCTCTTCGGCCAAGGGAGCAAAGATGAATTGTTTTATGGCATGATCGGGGATAGTTGATGAAAACACGATTATCTTTGGCCCGTAGTGCATGGATAATTCGTGGTCGTGATACTAAATAATATCCTTGGCCTGTAGTGCAGGGATGATTTGATGATGTGGATTACTTATTAAGCTGAGTCTCAACGATAAAAGTGATGAAAAACTTTTTTAAATCATAAAAGATAGTAGATTTTATTCTCTACTTGACTCTTTTAATGGATTGTTTTTGTTCCTTCTTGATTAAACTTGACGTCTATTATATTTTATCAGTTTAACATTATTGAAGACTAATGATAATTTATTCTGCATTATCTTAGTCATAATATTTCTTACTGGGCTAATTGAGCTCACCCTTTCTTTCACAGTTCTCTTTAGAAAATGAGAATATAGCTGGGACGAGTCGGGGAATGGAGTGACAGATCAGATGATAGCATTAGAAGTCCTCACTATTCTGTTAAATAGTGTGACAATAAATGTAATGAGGACTCCATTGAGAGTGGATATTGTCGAGAAGGCAATATTCTTGTTTAAACTCTCAGCTTATGTTTTGTTGTATGTTACACGACAGTTGTATTATTAAGTTATATTTTATATATTTGTACCATGTATTTGGCGACTCAAGATGGGTGATGTATACCTGTTTTGGGGGCGTCACACATTCTCCATGTTCGGCATGTATTGTACTAATGTTGTAGCTGAATTATTATTACTCCTTCGTCAGGGAAGTATGTTTCTAAGGGTTTGTAATCCCCTGCAAGTGTGGTGGCCAGTTGATCCGCAATTCCTTGATCGTAGACAGAATTTTGCGTCACATAGACGATGTCAAATTGCTGTAGGATCAACTTCCATCTGGACAATCGACAATGCAGTATGGGTTTGCTGAACACATACTTGAGAGGATCCACGCGGGATATGAGATGGGTTGTGTGACCATGGAGATAATGTAATAACCTCATGGAAGCCCATGCTAAAGCACAACAAGTCTTCTCGATCAGAGTGTACTTGTTTTCACTGATGCTAAATCTTTTGTTGAGGTAATAGATATCTCGTTCTTAGCCTCTATTGTCTTTTTGCCCCAGCATGCAGCCCATAAAATTGTCATTTATGGACAGGTACATGAACAGGGGAACATCATCTTTGGGAGGTACCAAAATAGGAGCATTAATCAGTTGCTCTTTGATTGTGAGGAAGGCTTTCTGACACTCATCGTTCCATTTCATAGAGGAGTTCTTCCTTAACTGCTTGAAGATTGGCTCACAGGTTGCTGTGAGTTGAGAAATGAATCTGCTAATGAAGTTGATCCTTCCCAAAAATCACCATATTTCCTTCTCTGTCTGAGGAATGGGCATTTCCTTGATGGCCTGGATTTTGGTATGATCCAGTTCAATCCCTTTGTGGCTGACTAGGAAACCTAGCAACTTGCCTGACTTAACACCAAAGGCGCACTTGGCGGGATTCAACTTCAAGTTGTACTTACGCAACCTGTTGAAAAGTTTTGTGAGATGGTCAAAGTGGTCCTCCTCCTTCTGGGATTTGACAATGATGTCATCCACGTAGATCTCTATCTCTTTGTGCATTAAATTGTGGAAAAGAGCCATCATAGCTCGCTGATAGGTTGCCCCGGCGTTGATGAGGTCGAATGACAACCGTCTGTAACAAAAGGTTCCCCAAGGAGTGATGAAAGCAGTTTTCTCACGATCTTCCTTAGCGACCATAATTTGATGGTACCCCGCAAAGCAATCAGCAAAGGAGTACATGTCGTATTGAGCAGTATTGTCAATAAGAATGTGGATAAAGGGCACGGGAAAGCTATCTTTAAGGTAAGCTTTGTTCAAATCCCGATAATCCACGTAAACTCGCACCTTTCCCCCTGGTTTAGGCACGGGAACAATGTTTGATATCCAATCCGGATATTTAGACACCATGATGATGCCAGCTTAAAATTGATTCACAATTTCTTCTTTAACTTTTAAACTCCATTCATGTTTCAATCGCCTGAGTTTTTATCTAACTGGCTTGAATCCTTCTTTAATGGGAAGGCGATGAAGAACAATGTCAGTGGACAAACCCACCATGTCTTCATGAGACCATGCAAACACATCCTTGAATTGGGTTAATAGTGCAACCATATCATTCCGTTGATTTGTGGTAAAGTCTGAACCAATCTGGATTAGCTTAGGGTTGTCTAAGGTTCCGAGATTGAAAGGAGTGGTTTGATCAAGATTGGGTTTGGGTTTGTCTGCGACCCATTCCTTAATCTCTTGAGGTGTCTCAATGTCCTCTTGGATGTCCATCAAGTCTGAGTCTAACTTTGCATCAAAGTTACAGCTCTTGTGGAGAGAAGGCACTTCATCAGCAAGTACAAGTATATCTAAATTCAAAGTCCTGAAACAAAAGATGCTTTCACTTAATATATGCAACTGTTCGATCATACAAAAGTGTTAGCATGTACGTGATAAAATAACTGCTAGTACTGTAAAGGAAAGTAAGCATTTAAAGTTATCTACAGGGCAGAGGGATTTTCTGCCCATTTTACCCTCGTCGACCAATGTATAGAGTGCTACTCCAATTGTCGAGGGCAAAGTCCTGAAGGACTGTAGTGATGGAAGGATCGTCATTGTCCTCCTTCTCCCGAATGATAACCATGACATCTGGGAAATCATCGTCTTGGGTGTATCTGTTGGTATGTTCATCATGAACAATGACACGAATGCCTGCCATCATCAAGGCAAGGTCATGTTTACGTTTCTGTTCCTTTTCTTCTGTCCCGGGATTAGGAATCAGCACCTCTTTTGCTTTGATTAGCACTGGTTTTGGAAACAGCGCATAGCTGCAACATGGGATGGCACCTTTACTGGAGATTGCATTAACTCATGAGGTAAAGGTATAAAAAATCGTCGTGCGGCAGAAGCTTGAAGAACCTGCTTGTGCTTATGAGGATTCCTGTGACTGGAACTAGCAGAATAGCCTAGTCCCATTGTTTTTGATTTGTTGGACATTTGAATAGGGTGCTTAATACCCTGCTTATTTTTACCGAGCCCTTGTCCAGGTTGATGACCCAATGACATCATTTCTTGAGTGGCCGACATAACCTCAGCATAAATCTTGGGTACGGGAAGTGGCGCTCCAATAGAATGGTATTGCGTATTACTCACTTCCAAAGTATGGAAACTAGCCGGTTCAACTTCTGAATTGAAGCTGATAATTGGTAGAATTCCTTATTCAGGATAATCCGGCTCAGTGTTGACAGTGACTAGACTGTTGTTGATGATGTATTTGAGTTGTTGATGTAGTGTGGATGGAACAACTCCAGCCATGTGTATCCATGGTCTCCCCAAAAGCAGGTTGTATCCTGAATCTATCTTGAGGACGTGGAAGGATACATTGAATGTATTTGAACCAATCTCAATTGGCAATTCAATCTTTTCGACGGTATTTCGTCGGGATCCATCAAAAGTTCGGATGACCGTATGGCTGCTTTGGATCCACTTGAGATTGATATTCATTTTTACCAAGGTGGCACAAGGACAAATATTTAGAGATGAGCCTACATCTATCAATACTCCTGCTAGCATATACTCGGAAGATAACACTGCGATGTGCAATGTCTTGCAATGACCGGTCCCTTCGAGAGGTATATCGTCATCAGTGAAGGATATCACATTGCTGTTGAAAATGTGATCAACCAAATGTTGAAATTTTTCCACGTCCACTGATTTTGGCAAGTAGGCTTCTTCTAAAACCTTCAACAAGATCTTCCGATGATTCTCAGAAGAGATAACCAAATCCAGTATTGAAATCTGGTGTGGAGCTTCTTGCAAGCTTAAAACCACTTTGGCTTCATTATGACCCATAGTACGAAGGAATTTTTCAATCTTCTCCATGGGCAATTTCCCCTTTACTTCGCAAGTAGGTTTGATAACCCGTTGAGGAAGGTACAGTGGATTTTCTTTCGACACTATAGCAGTAGTATGAGACGTGGATCCTTCAGCTTCTCCATAATTCCATGGAACTTTGTGCAAGTTGACAACAGGATGTCTGCAAGGTAAAGGAATTGGCTCTGGGGCGGCCACTTTCAAAGGATTGTCAGCTCCTTTGAGTTGAATTGGTTGTATGGGAAATACTTTGATAGTCTCATCATTCACTACAGAGATAACTGCTACTGATCCCTTCCATTGGGTAGAGCATGCATCCCACCCTTGAGTTGCACAGTGTAATCATCTGCTATTTACAGGACACCGCTATCAATAAGATTCTGAATAAGATGGCGGAGTGCCCAACATTCTTTTGTACTGTGACCGCAAGAATGTGAATGATATTGACACATTTCATTAGGATTGAACCGCCCTGAGCGGGGATTGATGGGAGGGAGAAGGAATGTGATTCTTCCTTCATTAATCAACATTTGAAGTATCTCTTCCATAGACTGGCCCAGATAGGTGAATTCCCTTTGATTGGCAAAATCCCGACGGGCTTTAGCACTTGCTCGCTTTGCAACCTTATCCTCCAGAGCTTCGCTTTCTGAAGGTGTTGATGGAGCATTTATAACAAATGGAAGGAGATGTGCATGCTCCTGTCTGATTAATTGGCGTGTGACTTGATGCTGATGGGTCACCAATTCTGCCAATTGCTCAATTTGTTTGGAATGAGCTTTCATCTTTCGTTCCATGGTAAATTGGAACTTTGCATAATCCCATTTGTCAACACCGTCTTTGATGGGTTGGGACGATTCGCTATTGGAACCTTGTACAGTGCTCTAACTGATCATGTTGACCTCTTTTTCTTTGTGTTAAGGAAGAGGGTTGTCTTGCACATGAGGTTGATCTGGTTTGGTGACTACAATCTCACCATTATCTATCAGATCTTGAATCTTATGTCTCAAGGCCCAATAATCTTGAGTATCATATCCGGGTGCCCCAGCATGATAAGCACACTTCCGAGTAGCATTAAAACCCCTGCTATTAGGTTTGGCTGGTGGAAGAAGATGTGTAATTTTCTTCTTAGCATTCAGAAGAGCAAGAATGTTCTCGAGTGAATCCCTTAAGGGTGTGAACGTTCGAGGTCACTTTACTTCTCCACTTTTAGGCAATAGAGGGTTTGAAGATTGTGCTAGAAAAGGGGAGTAGTTTTTCCTCTGCATAAGCATGTTTGGATTGCCTTTTTGTCCTTGTAGTATCAAGGAAACATCCTCCTCTTTCTTTTTATAAACCCTCCGGGGGTTGTTTCCATAAGATCCGGATTGGATGTGCTCAAAGAAATGACTTTTAAGAGCGAATTTAGGTCATGAATTTTACTGGACTTCAATCCCATTTCAGCCATCTCGCCGTGTTTGATCATTTCAGAAAATGGTTTGCCAATACCAGCTAGAACTCTCTCATAGAAAGGAGCTTCCTGTATATATATGAAAGTCATGACCATTTCTGACTCTGTCATGGAAGGAATAACTTGAGCAGCAAGGCGCCTCCAACTTTGAGCATACTCTCTAAATGACTCATTAGACTGTTTCTTGACCTTGGTAATTTGGTACCGGTCAGGAGCCATCTGAGATTGAAAAATTTATTGAGTGAGGAAGGCGTGAGCCAGCTCTTCCCAGCTATGGATCTTAGAGTTGTCTAATCTTGTATACCATGAACAAAGCTTCTCCAATGAGGACTTTCAAAAGCAAATTTGCATTCGAGCTTTTCATTCTCCGCGATAAGATCCGAAGTTCTCCAATTAACACCTTTAAATGTGTGTAAGGATCCCCTAATCCGTCATACTTTTCAAAATCAGGGGTCTTAAATTTCTCTGGATAATGCACACCAGGGAATATGCAAAGGCCTACATATGAAACACTGCCATGTGTTTCAATCCCTTTGAGAACGCAAATGGTTTCCTCCATTTGAAGGACCTTCTTTTCGATGTCATTGGGTGTTCAGATCTCATTTGAGATGAGTGCCTTGTGGTCTTTGTTGGTTGTATCCAACCGATATTTCGGAATTGTTTTTTCCGCACCTTGAACTCCCCTTATGTAGAGGATTACGTATGTGTAGGTATCTCGCACTACCTTGAGTAGTGGTGTAATTCTTTTTAGTAGAAACAACCAAGTCTCGTGATTTGTTTACTCAATCCACAATTCTTCTCTCGTGAAGCAGATTAGACTATTCAGAAGAGGACATGATTGGCTGTAGGCCTGCAGCCTTTTTGGATTTTGACCGGGTAACAGGCCCAATTGCTTCCCTACAGAAGACTTACATAGTTTAGTCTTAGGGTAATATAAATGTTATCATAACATGTCCGTTTTAGGAATTTATCCTACAAAACCAGTTGTTAATTGATAACATGTCATGCATGCATAGATATTCTTCATATTTTCCATTACATATGGATGGACATGGAATAAAATTACAAGTAAAGGCTTTAACAAGTAATTGAAAATGGAAAGCATGAAGAAACTTTCCTCCGTGTTTGGTTTATCAGAGTTTGACCTATCCTAGGGTTTCTCTCGCAGCTTTTCGGCATGAAGGTTCCCAGATCATCGCAATCTACTTGACGGGAAGTTAATCCGGTCGTTCAACTGGAACGAATCTGAGTGGTGCCTTTCCAGAGCCCTGGGGAATCATTCTTCCCATGAGTCCAATAATCAAACACCGACAGGTTAGCCTCCTGGTGGAGGGACCACACAATATACATTCACATACAACGTGTCTCACCGTTTATGCAAAATGATGACATGTGCGAAGCACTAATATCATAGATAGATATTTAGCAGTGCAGTAATAAAAATGCATTCGTACACATTCATCATAAATGTAAATGAAACATTCACACACAAGCATATAACAATTTTGAAAAGCTTGTAATAGCGGCTTAAGCCCTCTTACTGGAGTTCCCAGTAAAGTCGCCACCTGTCGACGTTGGGATTTTTGAGTGTCCCTTTTCATTACTTATTCTTTGGTGTTTTGATGTTAATGTGAGATTTGTTTGAAAAAACAAGTGAAAAAGGTCCGACATGTATAATGTCGATGATTTGACTTTAAGAGTCGCCAGTTGGTGTATTTAACTGGTTGCACCAACGCAACCGAAAAGGTTTGCACATTGACCCAGTGTTTTGACACTGTTAAACGGATCTGTGAAACCAAGATTCATTTTGGGTCCGGGGGCTTGATTATGCGGAGGGAAGGTGTTAGGCACCCCCCGACATCCATCTTACCACGGTGACTGCCACTTCTCAAAGAAATTGTTATATGAATGTGTGTGTTTATGTGTGTGTGTGGATCAATGTGCAATTATTTGAAAGTAGTGTGAGGCCTCGTTCGCACCTATATACACATGGTTTGAATTTTATAGAAAAATTCAGTTTTAACCAAGATATATCAATGAAGTTTTGTAAAAGAGGTTTTTCAAACCTTGTGCTCAATAGGAATTGAGACCTTTTCATACATCCATTTTATTATTAAATGTTTGGCTTGTTTGCTTTTATTTTCGAGATGCGAAGCATTCTCGAGAAAAATTATATCTGAAGATCTTAGAACTCCTAATGGGCATGATGACCATCCAAGGAAAATTCGAGACATCGTAAAATAATGTACAAGTCGCTTAAAGCTAAAAATGTCCATCATGGGAATAGAATCTAGATTCAAGAACTGAACTCGTGATCATATGATTCTTAGGCTCACATAATACTGCAATTTGTATGGAAAGTAGTAAGCAGTTATATATATAAAAGTTGTAAATATATATATATCTGACATGATCACCACCATGAAGCAACTCCATGGGGATCGTAAATGTAAATATATAAAAGCAGTAAATATATTTATATGGATATGATCAACCGCTATAAGTAAACTCAAAAGGAAGAAATGTAAATAAAGCTATATAAAGCGATCAATCGCCATGAAGTAAACTCAAAGTGAGAAAAAAATGTAAATAAATCAGTAAAAGGCCAATAAGTAAACTCCAAGTTCGACAGAATGTAAATATATATATATAAGCAAGAAACACACACGGAGAGGTAAATTCAGTGCTCATCGAATATGTTTGATAAACAATTATATATATATATATATATATATATAAGCGAATAACGCACGGATGTAAAATCTGTGCTCACCGGATATGTCCGACAAAGAATTATATATAAGTATATATATATATATATATATAAGCAATTTAAACGCTCCAGACCGAAGTCTAGGCTCAATCGAGGCATAACTCGATAATGTTAGTCCATATTTATAAAATATATACATATATTAGTATATATATATATATATATACAGACAGGAATGAAAACCACGGACCAAAGTCCGGGCAAACGCACATAACGTGACTCTCAATGTGTATAACAGTGTGTGCTATATGAGAAAAAGACTTTATAAAATATAAGAAGGCTTATAGTGGGCTACCAAAGTAGACTTCTATGACTTTAAATGGATAAACACTCAGCTCCCGCTGGATAAAATATAGCTATATGTGAGTTAACTAGTGTTTAAAGAAGAGGAAACACTCAAAAGATGTGTATGCAGAGTAAAATGGACAGGGCTTCCTCACCTTTTTCCTTCTCTCCTCTCTCTCAAATGGATGACCCAAGCCTTGTATATATAGACGGATGGCCGCAGATACACCTGCAGCAGCCGCAGTTGTACATGCGGTTGGTCGTGGTGGATTCGAGACTTGCGGGTCCCGTCGTCTCGTGGTACGTGCAGTCGTGCACTGTAATGTCCACTCGAACTTGTAGAACTTCAATCCGAGCATCCGAACGAGGTATATCTAACCTTCTTCGGACCGCTTGTGTCGAGAGTTACGTAATGACATGGATTAGAGGTTGTACGAAGTCAAGAAGAGGGGTATATGCCCATGGTCTTCAAGCTTCAAATTCTATCCAAAGTACTGCCACACATAATAGTCACTCGGGATTCTCACTCATCGGTTCTTATGGGACATTGTTGGATGTATGTATGATGTGTTGAGACGACGTGCCATTTGTCTAAAGAACAAGATGACGTTTGACTCCTCGCCGGGGTTATCGCCGGTTTGAGTTGAAAGTAAACGTTTCTCAGGGTTACAGCTGAGATTGGACTACTTGTTGGTATACCGCAATATCATCTTGTTGACGTGGTAAGATGACGTTGTGACTCCTCACCGAGGTTAACTCCGGTTTAAGCGGAAAGCAGACGTTGCTCAGGGTTACATCTGAGATTGGACTGCTTCTTATTTGTATGCCTCACTATCATCTGTGGATGTTCCTATCTGCCCGTTGTTATCTCCGGGTCTGAGGTGTGTGTGCCTTGACAGGATGTTGGTGGTTGAAGCTGATTGCATATGTTTGAAACAAGCATTTCCGGGGTTACTGTTGGAACTGTAATGGCATCTCTTGGGGCTATCACCAAGGATGGGGTTGCTTCTCCCAGTGTTTCTCTGGTACTGGAACTGAGCGTCGCGATGTTATCGTCGCGACAGAACTGTCCTCTCCAGTGTTGTTGCCGGTCTTTTGATCTGCATATCTCGGGGTTATCTCCGAGATTGGAAATGACATTCCCGGTGTGTGTTCCGGGTTTTGAGATGACGTTCCTGGGTTTTGTTCCGGGTTGGAACTGAACTTTCGGTAATATCCGGAATGGATGTAATCTGTCTTTTAGGATTATCTCCAAAAGACGAATCTACCCTCCTGCATTGTTAGTAATAGGAGCGCAAAAAATTTTGAGTGTCTACAATACGGACAAAGGCGGTAACCACTTTGGTGGTAATCATGGCCATGAAAATAGAAGAAGCGAGTCGGGGGAGATTTTAAAAAGAGAAGATTCAACAATGATAACGCGAAGACGTCAGCACCAGCATCAACTGGTTCTAAGGGAGGAGAACAACCACCGGTCGTATGCTATAAATGCGGGAAAGAGGGACATATCAGCCCAAACTGCCCACAATAGTTCAAGGTATGTTATAATTGTGGAAAGGAATGACATATCACTCGAGATTGTACAGTGGCGAAACCAAGTCCAGCAGCGATGGTGACTCAAAAGGCTGTCCCAGAAAAGTCAAAGTCAACGATTCCTGGAAGAGCGTTTGTCATGACTGGTCAAAATACGAAGAACCCAAACGAGGTGATCACGGGTAAACTAATCATAAATTCTTACGAAGTTTATACCTTACTAGATATCGGTGTTACCCATTCATTTATCTCTCCTACTTGTGCTCAATGTTTAAACTTGACTCCGGAGAAATTAGACTTCGATTTATCTATGGAGACTCCGTTAGGAGAAACTTTCATCACATCCACTGTTTATAAATCTTGTTTGATCTAAGTTGGCACCATCGCATTACCTGTTGACCTTATCTCTTTAAAGATACTTGCTTTTGATGTGATTTTAGGGATTGATTGGTTAACTACTCATCATGCCAAAATTGATTGTTTTCGTAAGGTTGTTAGTTTTCATATTCCTAACCAACCTATTATACGAATTCAAGCAACTAAACCACTAAAATCAATCATTGTAATATCAAGTCATAAAGTTATTCATTTATTGAAAAACGGATGTCAAGCTTTCTTAGCCCATGTTATGGATTTGAATAAAGACACGTCGAATTTGAATAATATTCCCGTTGTTAGTAAATTTCCTAACGTATTTCCTGAATAACTTCCCGGTCTACCCCCAGAACGTGAAGTTGAATTCTTTATTGATCTTAAACCTGGTACAAAGCCCATTTCTAAAACACCATATCGAATGGCTCCTATTGAACTTCAGGAGTTAAAGGTACAACTATAGGAGTTGTTAAACATCAGTTTCATTCATCCTAGTACATCTCCTTGGGGTGCTCTTGTTTTATTTGTAAAGAAGAAAGACGGGAATATGCGACTTTGTATTGACTATCGGGAATTGAACCATGTCACCATCAAGAATAGGTATCCGCTACCTCGTATTGATGACCCGTTTGACCAGTTGCAAGGAGTACAATTCTTTTCAAAGATTGATCTTCGTTCTGGATATTATCAGCTGAAGATTAGAACTGAGGATATTCCAAAGACTGCCTTCAAAAATTGGTACGGGCATTATGAATTCTTAGTCATGTCTTTTGGATTGACTAATGCTCCTGCGGCTTTCATGGATATGATGAACCGAGTATTCAAGGATTATTTGGATCAGTTCGTTGTTGTCTTTATTGATAACATACTCATATATTCCAAAAGCCGTGAAGATCGTGAGCACCATTTGAAGCTGGTACTCCAAAGGCTTCATGAAAATAAGCTATATGCCAAGTTGAAGAAATGCGAGTTTTGGCTTGAGAAAGTAGCATTCCTTGGGCACGTGGTGTCAAAACATGGAGTATCTGTTGACCCGGCGAAGATTGAAGCAATACAAAGTTGGGAGCAACCGAAGTCGGTAACCGAAGTACGTAGGTTTCTGGGCTTAGCTGGTTATTATCGGAGATTCGTGGAAGGATTTTCTTGAATCGCTACTTCGTTAACTCAGCTGACTCGGAAAGATACAAAATTCGTATGGAGCGAGGAATGCGAGACGAGTTTCTAAGAGCTTAAGAGGAGACTCATTTCAGCACCTGTTCTGACAATACCATCTGGTTCGGATGGATTTGTTATCTACAGCGATGCTTCAGGCAAAATTTTTGGATGTGTTCTCATGCAACGTGGGAAAGTCATAGCCTATGCATCGCGACAACTTAAAGAGTATGAGAGGAATTATCCTACTCATGATCTAGAGTTGGCAGCAGTCGTTTTCGCGCTAAAGATCTAGAGGCACTATCTATATGGGGAGAAAGTGGAGATATATTCAGACAATAAAAGCCTCAAATATTTCTTCACCCAAAAGGAACTCAACATGTGACAACGATGTTGGCTCGAGCTGTTAAAAGATTATGACCACACCATTCAATACCATCCTGGAAAAGTAAACGCGGTAGCTGATGCGTTGAGTAGAAGATCATATGCAGGAACGATTGCGATGATGTCAAGTATACGCATAGAACTAACTTTAATCGATAAAGTTAAAGTTGCTTAAGCCACAGACCCGGAGCTAATGCGTATGAAGAAGAAAGTACAAGAAGGTGCTATTCCAGAAGCAAGAATCGATGAAGAAGGAATACTTCGAGTACACTCCAGACTTTGTGTTCCTAACGACTCTGATTTGAAGAACAAGATCATGATGGAAGCACACAATACACCGTTTGCAATCCATCCTGGAAGTACCAAAATGTATCGTGATCTTCAACATACATTTTGGTGGAACAATATGAACAGAGAGATTGCAAAGTTTATCTCAAGGTGTTTAATTTGTCAGCGTGTAAAGGCGGAGCATCAAGTGTCTAAGGGTCCATTGCAACCACTTGAGATCCCGAAATGGAAGTGGGAACACATTACCATGGATTTTGTTATGGGTCTTCCCATGGTTTCTCAAGGCATAAATGCTATTTGGGTTATTGTTGATAGATTAACCAAGTCTACTCATTTCTTGCCGATACGGGAGACTTATTCCCTTAAACGTCTTGCTCATATATATGTAAATGAGATTGTGAGATTGCATGGCATGCCAATATCCATTGTTTCAGATCGTGACCCAAGATTTACTTCACGATTTTGGGTTAGTTTGCAAAAAGATATGGGCACGGATTTACAATTCAGTTCGGCATACCATCCTCAAACGAACGAACAATCAGAGAGAACTATTCAAACTCTTGAAGATCTATAAAGACTCTGTGTCCAAGACTTCAAAGGGAGTTGGGATAAATATTTACCTTTGGTGGAATTCCCCTACAATAACAGTTATTAGGCAAGTATAGGTGTGGCTCCATTCGAAGCATTATATGGACGTAAGTGTCGCTCTACAGTATGTTGGGATGAGGTTGGTGTAGCAACATTGTTGGGACAAGAGTTGGTACGCATGACTATAGAAAAGATCCAAATGATTCGATAACGTATAAAAATGGCACAAGATCAACAAAAGAGTTATGCGGATCTTCACTGAAAGGACGTGGAATTTAGTATTAGGGATCATGTATTATTGCGTGTTGTTCCATGGAAGGGAGTTACAAGATTTGGGAAAAGAGGAAAGCTCAATCCACGATTTATTGGTTCATTTCAGATTCTTGACCGAGTAGGAAATGTGGCCTATAGACTCGCGTTACCTCCAAGTATGTCTCGTGTTCATAATGTTTTTCACATATCTGTGCTATGTAAATATGTGAAAGGCTCGAACCACGTTATTGAGTTAGAACCGGATGAGATAGCCGAAGACTTAACGTACGAGGAGGTACCTGTCAAGATCTTGGATATGAAGGAGCATGTTCTACGCACAAAGGTCATACCCCAAGTCAAAGTTTTGTGGAGAAACCATGCTATTGAAGAAATGACCTGGGAGTTGGAAATGGAAATGAAAGCGAGGTATCCTCACCTTTTCAAAACACCAGGTACGTACATCAAATTCGAGGACGAAATTTCATAAGGAGGGGAGGTTGTAAGACCCCAACTTATTATTAAATGAAATTAAATTTCCTCTATTTATTATTTTGAAATAGTAAGGGTTGATTTGATTAATGTGGTTAGTTATGGGTAAAATGCGCAAATATTTCAAATAAGGAAGTGGTTATAAAATATTCATTTTTTATCGGAGAATATTCGTTTGGTCGTGGAATATTCTTACTGTCGGGGAATATTCGTATGACGACGCAGCCTTGTGTGGGCCCCATAACAGAAAGTGATTGGATGAAGAAAACGACAAGTATAAGTTGTTTATAAATAACGTCAGAAGTAGTTATTCTCAATTATCATGTTAAAATATCCGGTGGTTAAAAACAAGAGTATTAGCGATATCGCACCAATTATCGATTCTTACGTAAAAGGCACTACTCAATAATTGTTACAGTGAATTCTTGTTGAATATTTTATTTTATTGATTCAATAATTGCTACGTTGATATTTTATATTATTGTTGTTTCAATAATTGTCACTACAAAATATTTTTATTATCGATCAATAATTCATATTATTTGAATAATATTATTAGATAACATTCGCAAATGTACAGAAAGTTTACATTTCAAGGAGAGGTTTGGTCACCTAATATTATTTGTGAATAATTAATTATTGATTATTATGATAAGGAAAATATTCATTTTATGTGGATATAGATGAAGAAAATTTTTAAAGTGACAATTGTTGAAAATTGATATTTTATCTTTTTCAATAAAATAATTTATTTAATATATTATTATATTTTAATAATATAATAATGGTGATATTTTTACAATGAATGTGGGATATATGAATAAATAAGGAGGAAGAGTATTTTTGTCACTAAAAATTGTTTAAAACATGTTAAACAAGTTTGTGGGCCCATTTCTTGACTGAAATTTGATTATAGCCTGTAAAATCGTCCGTTTGTGGATTTCGGTAAATTTCTGTTTGAAATTTGGAAAACCTTTCTTCTGCAAAGTTGTAGAGAATGGAATTTCCTATTGAAAGGATATAAGGTTCGAATTTTTCGGATAAAAGGGCTATTTTTTATGAATTATTGAAGTTCCACAGTTCCAAAATAATTAATTTTTGAAGTTTAAAATATTTTAATTAAGAAAAACATTTTTTTCATTTGTGGGACATGTGTTAAGTGGTTGAAATCAGCTAGTGGTGTGCGTAGGAATTTAGTTTATAAATAATATTATTTTATTAAATTTTCTGCTTTGGTATTCTAAGCATTTTCCTATAAATAGGGTGCTTAGGTTAGAATTGAAAATCACACAAGAAACTGAAGTTTTCTCTCTCTATATTATCGAGCGTATTCTGGTGAGTATTTTGAGACTTTGAGTGTTGCTATACAGTACAAGTTTCCTTCAACACTGTATCCAGTATTCCAGTCAAAAGTACTATTTTTTTTCGAGGTAAGGGATTTTTTTTTATAAATGATATTATTTCCTTCAATATCATTATGATGGAATATTGGAAAGATTTTTCTTATAAGTCTTTCAGTGTCGGGGTTACTATTCATGTATACGGCACTATTCACGTATACGGCACTATTCACGAATACGGCACTATTCACAGAAAAATTAAATTTTCATTTTGTGTCCAAAATATCTATTATGGATACTAGCTTTGACTATATCAATGTTTTGATCATTCTTGAATTTTACTTCACTATGATTATTTATGAAGTATTTTTGAACTCGGATTGTTTAAAGTACGAATCCTTAATATTTGTTCTTTTGTTTCACTGGATTCGTTTTCTTTAAAATATTTTTCATCATCCTCAGTCCTAAATGATGATATTACTAAATATCTTTGGCCTGTAGTGCAAAGATGAATGAATTTTTGATGAATATCTTTGGCCCGAGTAAAAAAAAAGATGAGCAGTGTTGAGATGAACATGATTAATCTGATGAATATCTTTGGCCCAGTAGTGCAAAGATGAATATTTGATTCAAGATGTATATTGATTGATGTTGCAGGGATAAAATATTGATGATGGACTTTTAAATTCATAGATTATAGTATATTTCATTCTCTACGTAACTCATCTATGAATTATTATTTCCGCTGTAAATATTGATCTGAAACTTGTTGTCTATTGTATTTTATCAGATTTTTTCCTGTTGAAGACTAACGATAATTTGTTCTATATTATCTTAGTCATAATATTCTTTACTGGGCTAGTTGAGCTCACCCTTTTCCTTTTTGTTCCATTTTTTTTCTCAGGAGGCGAGAATGTAGCAAGTTCTAGTCGGGGTGTGGAATGATGGTTCTAGAGAGTTGTTTTAGTAGTCCTCACTATTTTTGTAAAATAATATATCAATAATTGTAATGAGGACTTATTTGAGTGTTGATATTGTCTAGAAGACAATATTTATTTTTTAAAGTCACAGTTTATGTGTTGTCGTATTTTGCACGACAATTGTATTAATGAAGTTGTAGTTATTTCTGTACCATGTATTTGGCGACTCAGAATGGGTGTTGTATACCTATTTTGGGGGCGTCACATATTAAATATTTATGAAATATATTAAAAATTATTAAAAACTAATTTTCAGACTTAAAAATAATTTTTTGGAATTTATTTTGCATTTTTCATAATTAAAAACTATTTAATACTAATTATTTAATAAAAATAATAATTTTATCAATAAAGTGTCGCTATAGGTGCTTTAGGTGACAAAACTGTCGCTAAATGTGTTCTTGAGCACCAAGAACACTAACAGTCAGTGTTCAAGTTGCTTCCTTTGACCGATTCTGATTCATTGATAAAGCAAGTTCTGGACCATATTAGACATTGATCATGTAGTATTGATGTAATACTATATGATCCAACCTTTATCTAGGCCATAACATCAATCAAATGCAAGATCTAAGTCCCCAAATATGATGTCAGAGCTGATCTGGGTTTTCTGGGTAACCCAGACAGTTTCATGGTATCATTTTGAAGATCGATTATCATTATGTTCTGGTAATAAAAATGATGTTATTAAGGTTTAAAGTTATAGTACATGTGTAAAGGAACAATTATATATCATGATCTCAGTCCAACAACATCACATGTTCAAGATTAATCACAGTCAAACCTTGTCAGTAGGATCATTCATACCTTTTCTGGAAATTCCAAAAAACATAAATCCAGACCGAGTAGGCTAGTTTGACCAGCCACTCTAGTCGATACATTAATGGTTTGAAGGATCTAAGGACACATATATATAGTAGATCTAGCAGGCTACAACTTCATTATAACAACAAGCATATAACAACAAGCATAATTCATCAAAACATGATTTGATCTGGAGCTATCAAAACTTGTCAGACACGATCTGGGGGAAATCTGGGTTACCTAGAAATCTCCTGGTCAATGTCGGTCAACGGTCTTTGACCATTAATAACATGAAATCTATACATCACATGATCGTGCTTTCACTTGCAGAGTAAAGACCACATATCAGGCTATGGATCTAACACATAAAACAACAAAAAACATGAACAA
The DNA here is from genome assembly GCA_020205615.1 of Panax quinquefolius. Taxonomy (NCBI): domain Eukaryota; kingdom Viridiplantae; phylum Streptophyta; class Magnoliopsida; order Apiales; family Araliaceae; genus Panax; species Panax quinquefolius. Next base: position 89,286,604 of record CM035158.1, read on the forward strand.
AGAAGAATCTATGGGGTCTGACATTCGTTGTCAGACAACATAAATAAAAATTCCCAGATTCTTGAAAATTCCTATTTTGAGTATTTAGATGTTATGGATCACCTATGTACCAACCCAGATCATGGATTAACACATCATACAACATATTAAAACACAAAATTATAACATCTAACATGTTAATAAAGATCAGATTTTTGGTTTATGTTTTATACCTCTCATGATCAATTCTTGATTCTAGGCTCTTGATTGGTTATGAGTAGTAGTGTGGCTGTGATTTGGGACTGGTATGTAATATAATTTCGTAAGTTTGGAGAGAGAAAAAGTTTGTTGGGTGTTTGAACATAAATGAGCAAGAATGTAGATTTTCTCTCTCTTAAATCTTATATAGATGTTTGGTGCAATGTATTGACTAATATATTGTTGCTTGTTGCTGATTTTCTAGCATTTAATGATCTCATGGAAAGTCAAGAGTAGTTCAACTACTACACATATGGTAAGATTTGCAAGCAACATAATATAAAATGTGAGAAAAGGGTATTTTGGACATTTTCATTATAATTTTAATGATAGAATTATAACTTGGCAAACCCTTAGGGTTTAACCCTAAGGTTTAACACAAAAATTAAAGGATTTCTAGTTTAGGGTTTGTCAAATAAAATAAAAAAATTTAGTTTCTAAAAATTGCAAATTAAGGTTTCATAATCAATTAGGTTTTAAATTTCTTAGCACTTTGCAAATTAGGTTTGAGAGACACTAATTAGCATTACACTTCCCAATTAGTGATTAGGGTTTACCATAAGCAAATTAGGGTTACAAATTTATAATTAAGGTTTATAATATAGAAAAATAATAAGGGTTTATAAAAATAGGGTTTTGAATAATTACGATTCTCCCTAATTAGGGTTAATACCATTAATACCGGTCATTACCCAAATTAACATGATTACACAACAGCCTTAGGCTTACATTCGACTTTTAAATTAGGGTTTAACAGCTTAAAATTAGGGTTTTCTACTGTTCCATCAAAACTGTTTCACAACTTAATATTACACACATAAAGTACATATTTATGGTACTGAAATATACATAATTTTTATAATAAATATCATAATCCCATAACATAATTACTAAACAGATTTTAAAGTCTCGTTTGACTGTAAAACTAGGGTTTATCAGTAATATTAGGGTTTTACCATGTTACATTAAAACTGTTCCACATATTACCCGTACACAGATAACATACACATTTATAACACTGATAAATAATAATATAATATTATTATTCTCATTCCTTGTTCCAAAACCAGAATTAGGGTTTGGATTTTATATCTGATTTATCTACCATATATAACATTATTAATTAAGTTAAAATAATTAGCTTAATTAATCAGAAATAAATTCATATAATAAAATAATTATTATAATAATATCGTAATCATTTCATATATTATTTAAATAATATAAAATCATATTTTCATGGAAAATAATTAATAAAAACATTTCTAATATAAAATTAATTATTATAAGAATATAATTTATAATGATCAATAATTCTAATATAAAATTATTTGTAATCATTCATGTAATAAATATATTTTATTTATCACGTAAATATATACACATTATCTTGCACATAACCTTTCCTTTAAAATAATAATAAAAAAAATATTTATACGCAAAATTTCTGATTTATTCATATAGAAAATATCGGGTTATTACATTCACCCTCCCTTATAAAGATTCCGTCCCCAGAATCATCGTTTTAAAACCTATACATACCAGGGTACATAGCATACACAATCATTACAAGTAGATCTCGATCATAATTAATCGAACCGATCTTTAACCATTCAACATAAAGCTTATCTATCTGCTTATACGGAAAATTGATTTCTAATAGAATTCAATTTCCTCCTTCAAAATAATTTATAAAATAATATAATATATATATTAGAAAATAAAATTGATTAGAATAATACCTGGAGTTGAATCCCCGGCTTCCACGGTATCTTGAACAATCATGCTGAAGACACTTGCGGTTGATTTCGTTAGTTTGTTTGTTAATGTTGTTCCCGTTGTCGCCAATGTCCTGCTACCTTTTTTTCCCCGTAATCGCATTCCTTGCCTCCATTCTAATTCTTGGATAGTCTTCCACCTAGTTCATAATAAAACACCTACTATACATTCTTCGATTGGAACAGTTGGGAGAGATATGTCCCTTCTGCCCACACACAAACTTTCCCTTTATCTCATTTCCTTTTATCAAATAGGTGACAAAAGTTGTTTTTTGCCCCTCTTTTATCCTAGCTATCACAAACGCTTCTACCGGGTCAGTTGATCCTCAAAATCCTGGCGGTACGATTGCCTTGAAGTCTTTGACGTTTTTCGATCGATTGTTTGGCTGATTTCCCGCGGCTGGTATTCCGTTCTGCATAGCTTGATCATCCATATTAGCAAGATTCTGTATCAGGTCTGGTTGTCCTCCAGCTTTGTTGACAGTTTCTTCTGCTTTTTGGTTTCGCTTTTGTCTTGGCGGCATTATCATAAATTATTCCTTATTAACTTACATTCTAAGCCTTATCGTATCCGTTCGACATATAACGCAAAAATTTTCTACTCAAATAATCATGTACTCAAAATATTAGATTTTGAAAACATGGTTCACTCTACTAACCAGTATTCAGGTAAATATCTACTATCTTTATACCAACTTATTTCATTAATCCAACATAAATCCATATTCATAACACTTGACATACCATAGCACATACTGCTTTAAACATTCGTTATCCCTTTGTGACTCAAGAGTCGGGAATCGCTGCCATAACTTATACAAAAGTTAAAAATATTACCTTATATAGACATACCTATCATATACACCACATAAAATCATACCTATTCAAGTAATACTAATACTACTTATTTCTTACGCCTTCACTAAAGATTAATTGCTTAATAACCTATCTATTCCTATTATCCTCAATATCCATTCACACATAACTATATCAAGTTTGTCAAACTTACCACACATTATGAGTTTAAGAACTCACCACAAACATATGAATTTAAGAACTCGACATTGACCACTTACTCTTTAACTATACTTTACCTTCAGTTATACTTATTTTTTCTAGGTCTGGTACTACACTTTTCCACAATATCCACCTCATTGAGGTAGCTTTCAATGTGAGCCTCTATTTCAGCTATTGGCTTTGATTTTGGCTCAGTCATGAAGATCTGTTATTTCTTTACGACCTGAGGGTATCCTAATCCTTTCTATCTGACATCTATACACAAATTATCTTGATTAGCACATAAGATATACACATAGCAATTTAATAATTTTATATAAGTTATCTTTTATTTTGTTTGACGATGAATTTACCCAATTCATCTCTTTTTAAACTCTATATGAGTTATTTGTATTTTCAACGTTTCCCTCTGTCCCAAGGTTATAGCCTAAGGTCTAACCCAACTAAGGTTTTTAACCCTAAAGCTCTGATACCAAGATGTAACGTCCCCAAATTCAGGTACTTGAAACCTGAATTCATTGCTTTACGATACCAGTTCTATGAGCGAAAATATTACTAATAATAATAACAATAATATAAATTTCAAACTTAACTTACATTTATCAGAGTCTAACCCAAGTACGCAACCTTTATTACATTCTTTACATGATATATAATACATGTCATTATCTTAATACAGTCTAACTATTATAAAAGATACCAATAATCATATTTTGTTTGCTTTCCTTTTCACTTGCTCTTGTCCGAACCTTCCGGTTGGTCACGCTTAGCTGAAAACATTTAAATTTAAAGCAAGAATGAGCATTTGAGTGCCCAACAAGTAATAACAATTATAAATATAATTAGCTGAAAGAATTAAATGTTTTCTTTGTACATCACTTCTACAACGAATTAATAGTTGTGAAGTAAACTGAACCAATCATAACCATATATTATTTCTATATCAAAGTTTTTGAAACTACGAATTGATTATATATATAGGGTAGTCGACAGATTATTTACATTGTTTTCATTTTTAAAAAGGTTAGACAAAACTTCATCTCGCAAAACCGTCATAACTTACACGGCACGAGGGTGTACATCCCATGGACCTGTGATTGATCAATACTACATTGCTAGAACGATATTATCGTTCATCCTTTATCCGCTTTGGAGCATAAAAAATTTTCCCATGTTGGGATGTTCATAATTAGTCAGAATCCAACCAAAACAATTTGATTGGATACAAAAAGAGTTTTATCATATTCAACGACATTTCTAAATACGTGTCTAAAGTGATCAAATAAATTATATATATATATATATATATATATATATATATATATATATATATATATATATATATCAACATGTGATTAAATATAATGATTATCCAAGTGGGGACACTTGTATAACCATGTTTAGAAATTAACGAACATAATATATATCTAAATTACCATATACTAACATGTTGATAAACAATGATCGGATATAGAATATATCACAATAGGGTTAATAATCTAGCATAATAATAATATAATTCTGAAATATTCTTACTCATGTCCATTGCATAAAGAAAATGTAAAGGTAGGATACTTGCCTGGTCTGCTGCTTACAATACGCAACTTAGTTTTATCTTTTATACCGAAACCTATCATTAATAAGATCATTCATTCGATTAGAACAATATACATAGCACTGCTTATTGCAGTCAGCACATAACCTAATCACATTGTCACATATGTTTCACAGTCATTGAATCACACACAAACACATATACAGACACATTATACAAGTCTAGATCAATTTTTGAAATCTGTCGGCGTACCGACGGCTTTAACGGGTAATTATCGAGTCTAAGACTATATATCGAAGTTCAATATCTATTTAGACTATTTAAATAACAGTCATATCATTTATAAATGACTTACAATAATTTTTAAACAATAATTATAATTTATCACGAATTTTCAAACACTGGAATCATTATAAAATAATTTAAATATCAAAAAATTCTATTATCATTAATATTTAATTAATATTAAACTATTAATGAAACCATTGCCAAAATATCAAAGTTATTTATAATAACTCAAAATATTTTTAAAATATTTATATTACCCTTAAATGAATTTTAAAACATTTAAAATTATTTTTAAATAATTACCATTAATATTAAAATATTAATGAACTATTTATCCAAATATTAAAAGTCATTTATTATAACTTAAAATATTTTAATTCATTAATATCCTTTTCAAATAATTTTTAAATAAATAAAATCATTTCTAAACTATTTATTTAATATAATTATTAAATAAACTTAATTTCATTTATTGATATCATTAATATTAAATTATTAATGAAATTATCCATTAAATATTAAATGTTATATTTTATGACTTAAAATATCTTTAAACATTTTATCTTCATTTAAAATGATTTTTATAATATTAAAATCATTTTAAACTAATTTATTTAATATAATTATTAAATAAATCTAATATCATTAATATTAAAATATTAATATTTTCATAACAAAACATCAAAAGTTATATTTTATAACTTAAAATATTTTTGCTAATACTTTAAATCATTTTTATATGATTTATAAATCATTAATTCTATTTTTCATAATTTATTTAATACATTTATTAAATAACTTAAATATCATTAATATTAATTTATTAATGAAATTTTATCTCAAAATATTAAAAGTCATTAAAAATAACTTAAAATATTTTCTTATATCATAATATAATTTTAAATGATTTTCAAGTATTAAATTCATTTTAAATAATTTATTTAATATTATAATTAAATAAATTAAATACCTTTCATATTCCAAAAATATTAAATATTTATGAAATATATTAAAATTATGAAAAACTAATTTTCGGACTTTAAAATAATTTTTAGGAATTTATTTTGTATTTTTCATAATTAAAAACTATTTGATACTAATTATTTAATAAAAATAATAATTTTATGAATAAAGTGTCGCTATAGGTGCTTTAGGCGACAAAACTGTCGCTAAATGTGCTCTTGAGCACCAAGAACACTGACAGTTAGTGTTCAAGTTGCTTCCTTTGACCAATTCTGATTCTTTGATAAAGCAAGTTCTTGACCGTATTAGACATTGATCATGTAGTATTGATGTAATACTACATGATCCAACCTATATCTAGGCCATAACATCAATCAAATGCAAGATCTAAGTCCCCAAATATGATGTCAGAGCTGATCTGGGTTTCTGGGTAACCTAGAAACCCAGACAGTTTCATGGTGTCATTTTGAAGATCGATTATCATTATGTTCTGGTAATAAAAATGATGTTATTAAGGTTTAAAGTTATAGTACATGTGTAAAGGAACAATTATATATCATGATCTCAGTCCAAAAACATCACATGTTCAAGATTAATCACAGTCAAACCTTGTCAAACGGTTCATTCATACCTTTTTTGGAAATTCCAAAAAACATAAATCCAGACCGAGTAGGCTAGTTTGACCAGCCACACCAGTCCATACATTAATGGTTTGAAGGATCTAAGGACACATATATATAGTCGATCTAGCAGGCAACAACTTCATTATAACAACAAGCACAATTCATCAAAACATGATCAGATCTGGAGCTATCAAAACTTGTCAGACACGATCTGGGGGAAATCTGTGTTACCCAGAAATCTCCTGGTCAATGCCGGTCAACGGTCTTTGACCATTAATAACATGAAATCTATGCATCATATGATCGTGCTTTCACTTGCAGAGCAAAGACCACATATCAGGCTATGGATCTAACACATAAAACAACAAAAAACATGAACAAAGAAGAATCTATGGGGTCTGACATTCGTTGTCAGACAACATAAATAAAAATTCCCAGATTCTTGAAAATTCCTATTTCGAGTATTTAGATGTTATGGATCACCTATGTACCAACCTAGATCATGGATTAACACATCATACAACATATTAAAACACAAAATTATAACATCTAACATGTCAATCAAGATCAGATTTTTGATTTATGTTTTATACCTCTCATGATCAATTCTTGATTCTAGGCTCTTGATTGGTTATGAGCAGTAGTGGGGCTGTGATTTGGGACTGGTATGCAATATAATTTCGTAAGTTTGGAGAGAGAAAAAGTTGGTTGGGTGTTTGAACATAAATGAGCAAGAATGTAGCTTTTCTCTCTCTTAAATCTTAATATTACACACATAAAGTATATATTTATGGTACTGAAATAAATATAATATTTATAATAAATATCATAATCCCATAACATAATTACTAAACAGTTTTTAAAGTCTCGTTTGACTGTAAAACTATGGTTTATCTGTAATATTAGGGTTTTACCATGTTACATTAAATCTGTTCCACATATTACCCTTACACAGATAACATACACATTTATAACACTGATAAATAATAATATAATATTATTATTCTCGTTCCTTGTTCTAAAACCAGAATTAGGGTTTGGATTCCATATCTGATTTATCTGCCATATATAACATTATTAATTAAGTTAAAATAATTAGCTTAATTAATCAGAAATAAATTCATATGATAAAATAGTTATTATAATAATGTTGTAATCATTTCATATATTATTTAAATAATATAAAATCATATTTTCATGGAAAATAATTAATAAAAACATTTTTAGTATAAAATTAATTATTATAAGAATATAATTTATAATGATCAATAATTCTAAAATTAAATTATTTGTAATCATTCATGTAATAAATATATTTTATTTATCACATAAATACATACACATTATCTTGCACATAACCTTTCCTTTAAAATAATAAATAATATATATATATACGCAAAATTTCAGATTTATTCATATAGAAAATATCGGGTTATTACACCAGCGCAGCCGGGTAGGCCGATGGCCCACACCTTTAACATGACAGTCCAAGATGTAGTTGCATCAGGTGACGTAGTCGCATGTATAATTCTGATTAACGACATAAATGCGTACGTGCTGTTTGATTCGGGTGCTACTTGTTCGTTTATAACATGTGATTTTGCTAGACGATTAGGATTACTTCCCGAAAAGTTGCCTATACCTTTAAATATTAAGGTAGCAAACGAAGAGATAATTCATGTTGAGGATATTCATAGTTGTTGTTGCGTAGACATACGGGGTTGTAACGTGACGCCCCCAAAATAGGTATACAACACCCATTCTGAGTCACCAAAAATATGGTATAGAAACAACTACAACTTTATTAATACAATTGTCGTGCAAAATACGACAACACATAAACTGTGAGTTTAAATACAAATATTGTCATGTAGACAATATCAACACTCAAATAAGTCCTCATTACAATTATTGATACACTATTTTACAAAATAGTGAGGACTACTAAAATGACTTTCTACAACCTTCATTACATACCCCGACTAGTACTCTCTACATTCTCGCCTCTTGAGAAGAAAAATGGAGCAAAAAGGAAAAGGGTGAGCTTAACTAGCCAAGTAAAGAATATTATGACTAAGATAATATAGAACAAATTATCGTTAGTCTTCAACAGGGAAAAATCTAATAGAATACAATAGACAACAAGTTTTAAATCAATATTCGCAGCGGAAATAATAATTCATAGAAGAGTTGCGTAGAAAATGAAATCTACTATTATCTATGAATTTAAAAGTCCATCATCAATATTTTATCCTTGTAACAGCAATCAATATACATCTTAAGTTAAATATTCATCTTTGCACTACAGGCCAAAGATATTCATCAGTTGGTCATGTTCATCTCAACACATGTACATCTTTACACTACGGGCCAAAGATATTCATAAGAAAATCAACCATATTTGCACTAAAAGCCAAATATATTCAGTAATATCATCATTTAGGACTGAGGATGATGAAAAAAATATTTTAAAGAAAACGAATCCAGTGAAACAAAAGAAGAAATATTAAGGATTCGTACTTTAAACAGTCCAAGTTCAAAAATACTTTGTACATAACCATAGTGGAGTAAAATTCAAGAATGATCAAAACATGGATACAATCAAAGCTAGTATCTATAATAGATATCTTGGACAAAAAAATGAAAAATTAATTTTTCTATGAATAGTGTCGTATTCATGAATAGTATCGTATACATGAATAGTGTCGTATACGTGAATAGTAACCCCAACACTAAAAGACAAGAATTTCACAAGAACAATCTTACCAATATTCCGGCATAATGATATTAGAAGAAATAATATCATTTTTAAAAAAAAAAATCCCTTACCTCAAAATAATAGTACTTCTGGCAGGAATATCAGATATAACGCTGAAAGAAACTTGCACCATATAGCAACACTCAAAGTATCAAAATACTCACAAGAATACGCTCGACAATATAAAGAGAGAAAACTTTAGGTTCTGGTGTGATTTTTAATTCTAACCTAAGTACCCTATTTATAGGAAAATGCTTAGAACACCAATGCAGAAAATTTAATATAATATTAATAAAACTAAAAAAATTTCACGCCCACCTAAGACCAACTGAATTCAGCTCATTTTAAATACTAGTGGGGCCCACCAACTTGTTAAAAACGTTTTTTTTTTAAAAATTATTTAAAACTTTAAAAATCAATTATTCCAGAACTTCGGTACTTCAATAATTCATTACAAATAGCCCTTTTATCAGAAAAATTCAAATCTTATGTCCATTCCATGGAAAATTTAATTCTCTACATCATTACAGAAGAAACTTTTTCCAAATTCCAAACAGAAATTGACTGAAATTCACAAACGGACGATTCTGCAAGATATAATCAAATTTCAGTCAAGAAATGGGGTCAACAAACATGAAAAACATGTTTTACATATTTTTAGTAACAAAAATACTATTACTCCTCATATATTCATATATCCCACATTCATTGTAAAAATATCACCATTATTATATTATTAAAATATAATAATATATTTAAATGAATTATTTTATCAGAAAAGATAAAATATCAATTTTTCAACAATTGTCATTTTAAAATTTTCTCCATCTATATCCACATAAAATGAATATTTTCCTTATCATATAAATCAATAATTAATTATTCACAAATAATATTATATGTAATTACAATATCGATAACCAGCCGTTCTACAGAAAAAGAGGGCTTTCAATAAGGATTTTCTCCTTACTAGCGCAATTAGGTGACCAAACCTCTCCTGTATGTAAATTTCTAGACATTTCCAATAATGCTATCTAATAATATTACTCAAATAATATGAATTATTGATCTGATAAAGGAAAATACTGTGTAATGACAATTATTGAAACAACAATAATATAAAATATCGACGCAACAATTATTGAATCAATAAAATAAAATATTGAACAGTAATTACTGTAACAATTATTGAGTAGTACCTTCTTATTTAAGAATCAATAATTGATGCAATACCGTGTGCTACTGTGTTTTAACCATCGAGTATTTCAACAGTATTAACGGTAACAACAACTTATACTTGTCGTTTTCTTCATCCAATCGCACTACATGGGCTCCACACAAGGTCAAGCGCCATCGCATTTAATATTTCCCGACAAAGAAGAATATTCCACAACCAAACGAATATTCTCCGACTACAATAAATATTTTATAACCACTTGCTTATTTGAAATATTTGCGCATTTTACCCATAACTAACCACATTAATCAAATCAACCCTTACTATTTTCAAAATAATAAATGGAGGAAATTCAATTTCATTAATAATAAGTTGGGGTCTTACATGTAAATTATCGGTAGATTTGATACCGATAAGATTAGGAGAATTTGATGTAATTCTCAGAATGGATTGGTTGTTTAACCATGGGATAATTATAGATTGTTGAAAGAAATGTGTGAATATTAGAACGTTGAGAAAACCTCAGGTAGTATTTTACGGTAATAGATAGTCGGGGCGTTCGTGTTGTCTTACCATGACACAAACTAGGAAATTATTGAGAAAGGGATGTGTAGGTTTTCTGTGCCATATTGTTGATACCTAGATAGTGGGAGCAACCATGGAACAAATACCTATAGTTAAAGAATTCACGGATGTATTTCCTAGTGAATTTCGAGGTCTTCCACCGGATAGGGAGACCGAGTTTGTAATAGACATTGTGCAAGGAGCGGCACCAGTTTCCAGGGAACTGTATCATATGGCGCCAGTTGAAATGAAGGAGTTGATGGTCCAATTACAAGAGCTGTTGGATAGAAAGTAAATTCAACCAAGTGTTTCACCGTGGGGAGCACCGGTATTGTTTGTAAAGAAGAAGGATGGATCGTTAAGACTTTGTATTGACTATCGAGAGTTAATCAAGTTAACGATAAAGAATAAATACCCATTTCCCAGGATCAATGATCTTTTTGATCAGTTAAAAGGGGCAAAGTATTTTTCTAAAATAGATTTGAGGACAGGGTATCACTAGTTGAAAGTAAGGAAGGAGGATGTACCAAATATGGCATTCAGAACTCGTTATGGTCATTACTAGTTTCTGGCGATGTCATTTGGGTTTACTAATGCACCAGCTTTATTTATAGATATGATGAACAGAGTGTTCAAATAATATTTGGACAAGTTCGTCGTAGTGTTTATCGATGATATTCTAGTCTATTCTAAGACGCCAGAAGATCATGCTGAACACCTAAGAATAGTGTTGGAGACACTGAGGAAGGAGAAGTTGTATGCGAAGTTCACTAAGTGTGAATTTTTGCTAGAAAAGGTAAAGTTTTTAGGTCATGTCATTGACCATAAGGGGAATTTAGTAGATCCAGCAAAGGTGGAAGCTGTGATGACTTGGGAACAACCAAAAATGCCGACTGAGGTGCGGAGTTTCCTAGGGTTAGCGGGATACTATCAGAGATTCATCCAGGATTTTTTGAAGATAACTACTCCATTGACTAACTTGACAAGGAAGAAAGTGAAATGCATGTGGACTGAGAAATGTGAAGATAGTTTTCAAGAACTGAAGAAGAGATTAAGTGAAGCGCCTGTTTTGTCATTACCTGATGACACATGAAATTTCGTAGTTTATAGTGATGCTTTGCATAGAGGACTTGGTTGCGTGCTCATGCAGCATGGCAAGGTCATTGCATATGCATCAAGGCAGTTAAAGGATTATGAGAAAGTTTACCCTACACATGATCTATAACGGGCCGCAGTAGTTTTTGCCTTAAAGATATGGTGACATTATCTTTACGGAGAAAAATGTGAGATATACACGGACCATAAGAGTCTAAAACTGAGACAAAGGAGATGGCTGGAGTTGATAAAGGATTATTACTGTGAAATCCTGTATCACCCTGGAAAAGCCAATGTAGTTGTCGATGCCTTAAGTAGAAAGGGTCGAGAGAAGTTGTCTATGTTAATGGCTTAAACTGAGTTAATAATAGAGATGGCTAGGATGGAGATAGAGGTGAAGTTGCCAAGTGAATCTGGGCAGAGACTGTTTATAACAGAGATTCAATCTACTATTATGGAGAGAGACAACGAGGTGCAGCTCAAAACTGATGAGTGTGACCAGATAAAGAAGCGGTTAACCAATGAAAAAGATTTTAAGTACAATCTCGATAACGAGGGGTTATTGAGATTTCAAGGAAGAATTTGGGTTCTGAATGAGACAAAATTAAAGGAGCAAGTATTATAAGAGGCTCATAGTTCGAGGTACTCAATTCATCCTAGTAGTACCAAGATGTATCAAGACCTTCGACAAAGTTTTTGGTGGCCGAACATGAAGAGAGAGATTGCCGAGTATGTGAGTAGGTGTTTGACTTGTCAGAAAGTTAAGGTCGAACATCAACGACCAAGTGGCTTGTTACAGTCATTGGAGATTCTGAAATGGAAGTGGGAGCATATCACGATGGATTTTGTGGTGGGACTTCCGATTACAACGAAAAGGTATAATGTAATTTGGGTAATAGTGGACCGGTTGATGAAGTCGACTCACTTCTTTCCAATTATGGTCAAGTATAACTTGGACCAGTTAGCTAAACTTTATGTTAAGGAAATAATTTCCAGACATGGAGTACCAGTTTCGATTGTGTCAGATCGTGATCCACAATTCAAATCGAATTTTTGGAGGAGTCTGCAAGAACAGTTGGGGACGCAGCTGAAGTTGAGTACAACGTATCATCCACAAACCGATGGACAGAGTGAGAGGACAATTCAGACGTTAGAAGATATGTTAAGATCTTGCGTCCTAGATTTTAAGGGTAGTTGGGATGATCATCTACCATTAATAGAGTTTGTGTATAACAATAATTATCATACAAGCATAGGTATGCCGCCTTACGAAGCTCTATACGGAAGGAAGTGCAGAACACCATTGTGTTGGGACGAAGTGGGAGAACGACGAATGCTAGGGCCACAATTGGTGCAGCAAACAGCAGATATAGTGAAGTTAATACAAATGCGTCTCGTAGCAGCTCAAGACAGACAGAAGAATTATGCGGACTTGCATCAAGAAAATAGGGAGTTTGAAGTAGGCTCTTACGTGTTTCTAAAGGTATCTCCCTAGAAAGGAAAGATACGATTTGGAAAGAAGGGAAAGTTAAGCCCAAGGATTATAGGACCTTTTGAAGTGTTAAAATGGGTAGGTGACGTAGCTTATATGATAGCATTACCTCCAGACCTAGAACGAATACATAACCTATTTCACGTATCTGTGTTACGTCCTTATAAGCCAGATTATAAGCACGTAATAGAGTATGAGCCTATTCATATCGAGAAAGATTTAACGTGAGATGCCGATTCAAATTATCGATAGAAAAGAGCAAGTTTTGCGGAAAAAGTTATACCTTCCGTGAAGGTGTTATGGAAGAATCACGATGCAGAAGAAGCAACGTGAGAATTGGAAGAAAAGATAAGGAAGGATTACCCTCATTTATTTGTGTAATGTGAGACGAGATTCTGGGGACAAAATCTTTATAAGGGGGGAAGAATGTAACGACCGAGAAATTTGGATCTATTGTAAAATAATTTTATTTAATTAAATAATGAATAAAATTATATTATTTGTTATCATTACATGTTAGTAAGATGAATATCGTTCTATAACCTAGAAATGTCAGAACGTCGTAGTATTTCGATTACGTGAAGGAATTAAAGTGTTTCAATTTCCAAGACGAAAATAAAAGTTAATTTTTTGAGAAATTTATCGAAAAACACTATTCATCAATTTCTACTCGGGAATTATTTTTGAACTTTCGAGAAATACGTAACGATAGAATATCGAGGTAAGATGGATTATGTAATAATAATTTAAGTATGGAAAAAGTAGTGTTCACATGTGGACTTAATTCGAGAACGTTAGGGAAGATAAAGTGTTAAGGAGCTAAAGTGATGATCGTATAATACATAGGTATTGTACGAGGAAATGAATACGAGTATGATACGATATATTATACGAGTATGTATGAATGATGGTAGGTCGTATATGTTGAATAAGTATAAGAGTGAGAATACGAGAACAATACGTAGAGTATATGTTCTAAGGCTTTAAGCTAAATGAAATGGACTTGTATGATTGTGTAGAAATTTATAAAGCCCAATAGAAGTTAATGTGCAAGCCCAAGTGTAAGCAATGTTAAAGCCCAAGTGAGTTTGTTAATACAATCCCAAAGTGTAAGATAAGTTAATTAAACCTAAAGCCCAAATTATTAATCCAATGGGTTAGGGTGACCCATGGGGCAACCCATGATCATATGGTTGAATGTGATGACCAAGTAAATAATGTAATGGCCAAGAAAAGGAAGTATTGAGCAAGTTAACTTAATTATGAAGTAATGAATAGTAAGGAGGTTTACTAAGGAGGTGGGATTGGCTATGGACTAAAATACCCTAACTTTTGTTTTCCTATAAATAGAGAACCTTGGATTTCATTAGTTGTTTATTAACTTTCACCAACAACTTAAGTGTTTAATTGTTAGAGAGAATAAGTAAGAAAAAGTTAGACTTCCATTGTTAGAAAAGAAGAAGAAAAGTTTGATCATCAAAGGTAATGATCCTATGTCATTAGTCTTCCATCTCTACAATTGTAGGTTGATAAGAGAAGTGTTAATTGTATGACATGTATGCTAAGAAATGATAAGAATGAATAATCTAAGGACTTAAGTCTTAATAAGCCGTGAATAAGCACTATGTTCATAGATAAGTTATGAACTAAGGAAGACCTTGCAACATGTTTACATGAATGAAGTTTGTATGGGAAGAAGAGGTAAGGATGATGGTTAGAAGACTTAAACTATCATGAGTCATGTGAAATGAAAGTGTTAGTAGTTTATCCTTTTATAAGTTATAAGCTCGTGAAGAACAAGTAATATTACTTATCATGAAAATAAGTTAATGAAATGATTAGGTTAAGATGTTAATATGATGGAAATAATCAATTTGAAATGATGAACAAATCATAAGTAACGAAGTTATGCCAGAATTCACACGATTAGACGATAATCGTCAAATTCGTGAAATTCTCGGATTAGAAGTCGAATTTTGATATTGAGCTCAAAAACGTTGGTTTTCAATGGAGGCAAGTCTTATTTAGAATTATAGAGTTACGGACTCGAAAATGACCGAATTCTGACTTAGAACGAAGAAACGAGCATTGAACGTTAACGAACGTTTATTATTTTCGTTAAAAATGAACTAATAGCTGAATTTTGAGTTAACGAAGTCAAAAATGGAAAATTTTTACATGAACACGTAGAGTATGTGATTTGTGAGCTATTGGATTTTGAATAAGCCAATTCGGACTTATAACGATGAAGTTACGAGCCCGGGAATCTCATTTAAGAAAATTTTTTGTCAAATTTTTCTATGCCTCAGAGCCGGGGCCGCAGCGCCACTCAAGGCATTGTCCTTGGCGCCACAGTGCCATGCTTGACTATCACCCACTGTAAAGTGGCGCCACAGCGTGGAAAATTGAACTGGGACTCGCGTCGCAGCGCCGAGTCCAGGCCATACACACTGGAGAGTGGCGTTGCAGTGCGGCACAGAGAGGAAGAAGTGTCGTCGCAGCGCCAAAAATAAGAGAACCCTACTGGAAACTCGCACCGCAGCACTAGTTGTAGAGCAATAGTTGGCGCCGCAGCGCCAGCCTTAGGGTTTTCACAGTGATGAAAGGTTATAAAGATAAAAAGAAAGGTAGTTGGTTAATGATAAAGTACAACATTAATTAACTTAATGTAGCATTGTTTAAATTATTTTAAACCTTAAAGTATGATCACTAAAGGTTGAAGATAATCAATCAAACTTAAATGTAATGGCGATGTAAGCTATAAACGGCAAGCCAGAACCAATAGTAACAAATCTAATACAGGATTAGATTGAGAAGAAGGGTAAGATTCATTAGGAGTCATGTATGTTTATTCACGACCTAACGTGTTATGCATGTGATCATCTATTGTGAAGACTTTAAAGACTTAAAGTGAACGTGTAATAATAATAGCAGACGCTGAAGGCAAGTATTCTAACCCTTGTCTATGTTCAACCTAGACATGTTTTGTGATTCATGTATTCTTACGCGTGAATTAATGTATGATGAAGTCAAAGTTAATTCTTTCGGCTAGACTTAAGATGTTTAGATTTCTTATTATCTATCGAAGTATGGTCAATGTTTTACTAAACTATATTGGTATGGTTTTCAAATGAAAACTGAGTATGCTAAACAAATGTTTTGTCGTCAAATGACAGGCACGTGAGGTTGCCACCACTTAAACGTACATACATTTAAAGAATATAGTGTTGATCAACATAGAGTACTATAGGCTAATCACCTAGACGTGCTCGTAAGTAATGTCGGACTTAGTGTCGGGTTGTTCTTTTTCATAGGAAGTATGAAATGCTCAAGGTCTTGGACCGGAATTGATGTTGTACTGAATGTTGTCATTATAAAACGTTTTAAAGAAAAGAGAAGTGTTATTTTGAATTATCGATAGTACTTCATAACTATTGTTTAGTTATTGAATATATATGATTTGTATGATTCAAGCATATTGTTAAATAGAATTGTTGTACTTTTTGAGCTAGTTATGCTCACTCTTGCTTGAACCATATGAATGCAACTAAGACCGAACGGACCGAAGGATCCGACAAGGATAAAGGAAAGGCTAAGTTGAACATGTAGATGACCTATGTAATATTATAGGTTTGTAATGATAATATTTGATATTATGACAAGAACAAATGTAACGGTTATAAAGAACCTGGGGAATGGTAATATTGTTGGAATATTTATAAGACATATTCATTCTGTTGAGGCTTTTCAATTGAATGTTTATGTGAACTGTATCACCGTGTAGCACCATTTGTCGGGTCGTAAGATTCCCAGATTTGGGGGCGTCACAGTTGGAACTTGTATTGGAATTTGAAGAGTTATAATAAAAGTGAGTCTCCAATACTAGTTGGTATTGGACGTGGATTAGGCTACTATTATAGAGGGTAGTAGTTGAACCACGTAAAAATTCCGGTGTTTATGTGATTGCATTTTTGTTATATTATTCTGTTAACTATCCAGTTGCCTGCATTCAATATCCACAAACATTATCAACTTAATTTAGTAAATTGTTTTTCTCATAATCACATTCTGAAATAGGTTAAGTCTCAGATTTATACATCTTGGAAAGTGTAACATAAACACATTGTCTTAGCATTTCTATTTATAAAGATATAGAATCCAGCTTGCTACATTGAATATTCAAAGGAATTTTTAGTTAATTAAAAATTGGACATAGTTTGCTCCTACACTTATTCAACCCCCCCCCCCCCTTCTAAGTGTGCCTACTTAAATTTCATTTGGTATCAAAGCTTGGCTCTACTTATCTTGGTCTTAAAGGTGACTTGTAGGGAAAGATTCTGACATGGCACAATTTGGAAACTCTCATCAAGAAGGACAATCAACAAACTGACCTCCATTACTCTTTGGGACAGAGAACTACAATTTCTAGAAATTCTGAATGATGATATATCTTAAGCGAGTCCCGTGGGAATGGTGGGTGGTAGAAAATGGACCAATGATCCCAAGGAAAGATGATGGCACTCCAAAAACTTTACTCGAGATGGACTTAACCGAAACCTACATGGTCTCATACAAGTCAAAGGCAATTAACACCCTTCTTAGTGGCATGGTGCAATCCGAAATAGATAAAGTCTCTTAATGCAACACAGCTAAGGAGATATGGTGTAAGACCCCAACTTATTATTAATGAAATTTAATTTTCTATTTATTATTTTGAAATAGTAAGGGTTGATTTGATTAATGTGGATAGTTAAGGGTAAAATACGCAAATACTTCAAAATAAGCAAGTGGTTATAAAATATTCATTGTTATTCAGGAATATTCGTTTGGTCGTGGAATATTCAGATCGCTTTGTGGGAATATTCATTTACGACAAAAGCCCATGTGTGGGCCCCATAACTGAAAAGCGATTGGATGAAGAAAACGACAAATATAAGTTGTTTAAAAAATAACAACAGTAGTTGTTATCAATTAATATCGTTAAAATACCTCTGTGGTTAAAACACAAGAAGATACCAGATTGCACCAATTATTGATTCTTACGTAAGAAGGCACTACTCAATAATGGTTACGTGAATTATCGCTCAGCTTTTTTATTGATTTAATAATTTGCGTTGATATTTTATATTGTCGTTGTTTCAATAATTGTCATTACACAAAGATTTTTCATTATCGAAGCAATAATTCATATTATCCGAATAATATTATTAGATAACATTATTGGTAATGTCTAGAAAGTTCGCTCTAAGGAGAGGTTTGGTCACCTAATCATGCGCCAAGAAGGAGAAATTTTTATCGAAAGCCCCTCTTTTCGGGAACTACCCGGTTGTCAATATTGTGATTCTCGTAATATTATTTGTGAATAATTAATTATTGATTCATATGATGAGGAAAATATTGATTTTATGTGGATATAGATGGAGAAAATTTTAATGTGACAATTGTTGAAAATTGAAATTTTATCTTTTTCTCGATAAAATAATTATTTAAATATATATTATTATATTTTAATAATATAATAATGGTGATATTTTTACAACGAATGTGGAATATATGAGTATACTGAGGAGTGAAGAGTATTTTTGTTGCAATAAATGTTTAAAACATGTTAAACATGTCTGCATGGACCCCATTTATCGATCGAAATTTGATTATAGCTTTTGTAAAATCGCCTGCTTGTAGATTTTTGGCCAATTTCTATTTGGAATTTGGAAAAACTTTCTTTCCAAAGTTGTAGAGAATTGAATTTCCTATAAAAACTCGTGGGATTCAAATTTTTCTGATGAAAGGGCTATTTATTATGAATTATTGAAGTTCCAAAGTTCAAATAATTGATTTTTGGAAGTTTAAAATATTTAAAATTAGAAAACGATTTTTCTTACTTTTTCTAGAATGTGGCATGTGTTTGATGGTGAAATCAGATTCTAGGCATGCGAGGGAAATTTATATAATTATATTATTAATTTATTAAATTTTTCGCTTTGGTGTTCTAAGCAATTTCCTATAAATAGGTGCTTAGGTTAGAATTGAAAATCACACCGTAAACTCAAGTTTTCTCTCTATATTATCGAGTTTATTCTTGTGAGTATTTTGAGTATACTTTGAGTATTGTTAGATGCAAGTTCCTTCAAAGACTATATCCTAGATTCCAAATTAGAAGTACTAATCTTTCGAGGTAAGGGATGTTATTTTTTCTCAAATGATATTATTTCTTCAATATCATTATGTTGAAATATTAGTTGAACTTTTTATCAAATTTGGAACTTTTTCATATCGGGGTTACTATTCATGAGTTACTATTCACGAGTTACTATTCATGAGTTACTATTCACGAGTTACTATTCACGAGTACTATTCATGAAGCGTGAAGATGTTTTTTGTGGAATTTCTATCTTTGGTGTTTGAGTTACTATTCACGATACTCAAGACAATTCACGATACTCAAGACTATTCACTTAATACAAGACTATTCACCTAAAATGAAAGTTTTTCTTTTCGTCTAAAATATCTATTCTGGATACTAGCTTTGATTGTATCCATGTTTTGATCATTCTTGAATTTTACACCCCTATGATTATTTTTGAGGTATTTTTGGACGTGGATAAAACAAAGTACGAATCCTTAATCCTTAATCCTTGTCATTTTGTTTCACCGGATTCGCTTTTTTAAAAATATTTTCATCATCCTCGCCTTAAATGATGATATTATTGAATATCTTTGGCCCGTAGAGTAAAAGATGAATGATTTTTTGAAGAATATCTTCGGTCAGAAAGTGCAAAGATGAACAGTGTTTAGATGAACATGATTAATCGATGAATATCTTTCGCCCAGTAGTAAAGATGAATATTTGATTCCGTATGTATATTAATTGATGTTGTTACAGGATAAAAGATAGACGATGAACTTTTAAATTCATACATAGAAGATAGTAGTTTGCATTCTCTACTTTACTCTTCTAATGAATTATTATTTCCGCCGCAAATATTGATTTAAAATTTGTTGTCTATTGTATTCTATTAGATTTTTCCCCGTGAAGACTAACGGTAATTTGTTGTCAGATATTATCTTAGTCATAATATTCTTTATCGGGCTAGTTGAGCTCACCCTTTTCCTTTTTGTTCCATTTTTCTTTCTTCTCGGGAGGCTAGAATATAGCGAAAGTACGTAGCCTCAAAAATGGAATGAAGGTTTTAGAAAGAATTGTTTAGTAGTCCTCACCATTTTTGTAAAATAATGTATCAATAAATGTGATGAGGATTTATTTGAGTATAGATATTGTCTAGAAGATAATATTTGTATTCAAACTCACGCTTTTACTGGTTGTAATAATAAAGTTGTAGTTGTTTCGCATCACGTATCGACAACTCGTAATAGGTGATGTATACCTATTTTGGGGGCGCCACAGTTGGTATCGTAGCTTAGGGATATGATCTCTCCATGAGATCGAGGAATAGAACCAGAGGGGAGAGACGAGTAAATCCTTCGCTAGTGTGTCCTACCTAAGCTTTTTTTTTTAGTTGGTCAATATATAAGGATATTATGTGATATATTGATTTCCTTAATTAACCCTTGTTTTATGACAGTATTTGAGAATGTCGACTGAGAATATTAACAATGGAAATGAGACCGTGGAGACGCCTGTACTCACCAACGAGGAGAACGTGCAACAGCCTGGCAATGTTCCTCCTGTGAACAACACCACTGAGCAGATGATGAACGAGGGGATATTTAGAAGCTTTTTGCAGTTCATGCAAAATCAGACGAGGGAGACTCGTGTTCAAAATACAGGAGGAAATGATAGCAATTCACGGGTTGTCACAGCCAAGCAGTTCAAAGAGTTGGGACCACCAAAATTTAAGGGAAAGCCAGATCCGATCATGGCGGAAACATGGGTCAAGCAAATTACCAAGATATTCGATGTCTTGGGATGCACGGAAGAACAGAAGGTTCCATTCGCCACCTTTATATTCCGTGGCGAAAGGCGTATCATCGGTGGGAGTCTCAGAAGAGTACCCATCCACCAAGACTCTCAAGATGTCTTGGGAGACATTTCAGAAATTATTTAATGACAAATACTTTCCCCGAAAGTGTTCGGCTATATGAAGGAAGTGGAGTTCATCATATTAGAACAAAACAACATGATTTTTGTCTCAAAGACGAGGCAAAGTTTGCAGAGTTATCCGTGTTTGCACCTCATTTGGTGGAGAATGAGGAACGATGACGCGGATGTTTTTGAGAGGTTTGAAACCCCAGATACGACACTATCTCATTTCTCATAAATTTTTCTCTATTCAGAGATGTCAAAACAGGCTCAATTATTAGAGCGAGATAACGAGTACTGGTCAACCGAGGACCATAACCAGATCGTACTCGTAGATAAGCACCAATGTAATAATGATAACCAAATGAGAAAAAAACAGACGGACAAAATGGTAACCACTCTGGTGGTAATCATAGCCATGAAAATAAAAGAAGCGAGTCAGAGGAGATTTTAAAAAGAGGAGATTTAACAACGACCTTGTGAAGACGATAGTGTTTCGGCAAAGAATCGGTTCTAAGGGAGGAGAACCACCACCCATTATATGCTACAAATGCGGAAAAGAGGGACATATCACCAAACTTCCCACAACAGTTCAAGGTATGCTATAATATGGAAAAGAAGGACATATCGCCGAGATTGTACAAAGAATGAAAACCTAGTTCAATGGGGATTTGACTCAAAAGATCGTCCCCGTAAAAGTCAAAGTCAACGATTCCGGAAGAGCGTTTGTCAGGATCGGTCATAATGCGAGGAACCCAAACGAGGTGATCACGGGTAAGCTATTTATAAATTCTTGTGAAGTTTATACCTTACTTGATACCGGCATACTACCCATTCATTTATCTCTCCGCATGTGCTCAACGCTTAAACTTGACTCGAGAAATTAGTCTTGACCTATCTCGTGGAAACTCCGCTAGAGAAACTTTCATCACATCCACTGCTTATAAATCTTGTTTGATTCAAGTTGGCACCATCACCTTACCGTTGACCTTATCTCTTTAAAGATACTTGCTTTTGATGTGATTTTAGGATTGATTGGTTAACTACTCATCATGCCAAAATTGATTGTTTTCGTAAGGTTGTTAGTTTTCATATTCCTAACCAACCCGTTGTATTTAATTCAAGCAACTAAACCATTAAAATCAATCACCGTCATATCTAATCATAAAGCTATTCGCTTATTCAAAAAATAGATGTCAAGCTTTCTTAGCCCATGTTATGGATTTGAATAAAGACACGCCAAATTTGAATAATATTCGTTGTTATCGACTTTCCGACGATTTCAAGAACTTCCTGGCCTACCCCTTTAACGTGAAGTTGAATTCTTTATTGATCTTGAACCCGTATAAAGCCCATTTCTAAAACCCCATATTGAATGGCTCCTATTGAACTTCAGAGTTAAAGGTCCAACTACGTGAATTGTTGGACATCCGTTTCATCTCGCCCCAAGACATCTCCTCGGGGTGCTCCTGCTTTTATTTGTAAAGAAGAAAGACGGAGTATGCGATTTAGTATCGACTATCTGAATTGAACCATGTCACCATCAAGAATAGGTATCCTCTACCTCGTATTGATGACTTGTTTGACCAATTGCAAGGCACAATTCTTTTCAAAATCGATTCTTCTCTCGGATATCATCACCTAAAGATTAGAACCGAGGATATTCCAAAGATCGCCTTTTAGAACTCCCAGACGGCATTATGAATTTTAGTCATGTCTTTCGATCGACTAATGCTCCGCGGCTTTCATGGATATGATGAACCGAGTATTCAATGAATATTTGGATCGCTTTGTTGTTATCTTTATTGATGACATCCTTATATATTCCAAAAGTCGTGAAGATCATGAGCACCATTTGAAGTCGGTACTCCAAAGGCTTCGCGAAAACAAACTATATGCCAAATAAAAGAAATGCGAAGTTCGCTCGAGGAAGTAGCATTCCTTGGGCACGTGGTGTCAAAACATGGAGTATCCGTTGATCCCGCCAAGATTGAAGCAATACAAAGTTGGGAGCAACCAAAGTTGATGGATCAAGCACGAGCTTTTTGGGCTTAATGGTTATTATCTGAGATTCATGGAAGAGTTTTCTAATCGCTACTCCATTAACTCAAATTTAACTCCTAAGGATACAAAATTCGCTTGGAGCGAAGAATGCGAGAAAAGTTTCCAAGAGCTTAAGAGGAGACTTATTTCTAAGACTGTTCTAACAATACCATCTGGTTCGGATGGATTTGTTATCTACAATGATGCTTCAGGCAAAGGGTTAGGATGTGTTCTCATGCAACATGGGAAAGTCATAGCCTATGCCTCGCGACAACTTAAAGAGTATGAGAGGAATTATCCTACTCATGATCTAGAGTTGGCAGCAGTTGTTTTCGCGCTAAAGATATGGAGGCACTATCTATATGGGGAGAAAGTGGAGATATATTCGCACCATAAAAGCCTTTAAATATTTTTCTTCACAAAAAAGAACTCAACATGAGGCAAATGACGCTGGCTCGAGCTATTGAAAGACTACGACCACACTATTCAATACCATCCCGAAAAGCGAACGTGGTAATGACGACGTTGAGTAGAAGATCATATGCAGAACGAGTGTGATGATGTCAGTATATACGACAGAGCCAACTTTAATAGAAAAGTTAAGGTTGCTCAAGCCACCAATCTTGAATCGATGCGTATGAAGAAGAAAGTACAAGAAGGAGCTATTCCTAAGCTTAGAATTGATGAAGAAGGAATACTTGAGTCCACTCTAGACTTTGTGTTCCTAACGACTCGATTTGAAGTACAAGATTATGATGGAGGCACACAATACACCATTTGCAATCCATCTCGGAAGTACTAAAATGTATCGTGATCTTCGACATACATTTTGGTGGAACAATATGAAGAGAGAGATTGCAAAGTTTATCTCAATGTGTTTAACTTGTCAACGTAAAGGCGAGCATCTAGTACCTAAGGGTCCGCTGCAACCACTTGAGATTCCGAAATGGAAGTGGGAACACATTACCATGGATTTCGTTATTGGGTCTTCCTACGGCTTCTCAAGGCATCAATGCTATTTGGGTTATTGTTGATAGATTAACCAAGTTCCGCTTCATTTCTTCCCGACACGGAGACTTATTCACTTGAACGCCTTGCTAGTATGTACGTGAATGAGATTGTGAGGTTGCATGGCATGCCTGTATCCATAGTTTCAATCGTGACCCAAGATTCACTTCAAGATTTTGGGTTAGCTTGCAAAAAGCTATGGGCACGGATTTACGATGGGATTAAGATACCATCCTCAAACCGGATTGGACAATCGAAAGGACTATTCAAACTCTTGAAGATTTATTAAGACTCGTGTCCTAGACTTCAAGGGCGGTTGGGATAAGTATTTACCATGGTAGAATTCTCCTACAACAACAGCTTATCGTGCAAGTATAGGTGTGGCTCCATTTGAAGCATTATACGGACGAAAGTGTCGCTTCCAAAATATGTTGGGACGAGGTGGGTGAAGCAACATTGTTAGGACCCGAAAGTTAGTACGTATGACCACGGAAAAGATCCAAATGATTCGACAACGATATACAAACCAGCACAAGATCGAATAAAAGAGTTATGCGGATCTTCATCGAAAGGACGTGGAATTTAGTGTAGGGGATCATGTATTGTCATGAAGTTGCTCCATGGAAGGGAGTTACAAGATTTGGGAAGAGAGGAAAGCTCAATCCATAATTTATTGGTCCATTTCAAATTCTTGACCGAGTAGGAAATGTAGCCTATAGACTCGCGTTACCTCCGAGTATGTCTCGTGTTCATAATGTGTTTCACATATCCGTATTTCAGTAAATATGTGAAAGACCCAAACCACGTTATTGAGTTAGAATCTGGACGAGATAGTCAAGACTTAACGTATGAGGAGGTACCGTCAAGATTTTAGATAGGAAGGAGCATGTCCTATACAAGAAAGGTCATACCACAAGTTAAAGTTTTGTGGAGGAATCATGCTATCGAGGAAATGACCGGGAATTGAAACGGAAATGAAAGCGAGGTATCCTCACCTTTTCAAACACCAGTACGCACGCCAATTTCGAGGACTTAAATTTTATAAGGAGGGAGGTTGTAAGACCCCAACTTATTATTAATGAAATTTAATTTTCTATTTATTATTTTGAAATAAGTAAGGGTTGATTTGATTAATGTGGATAGTTAAGGGTAAAATATGCAAATACTTCAAAATAAGCAAGTGGTTATAAAATATTCATTGTTGTTGGGAATATTCGTTTTGGTCGTGGAATATTCAGATCGCTTGGGAATATTCGTGATTTACCACAAATGTAGGGCCCCATAACTGAAAAGCGATTGGATGAAGAAAACGACAAATATAAGTTGTTTAAAAATAATAAACAGAAGTTGTTACCAATTAATATCGTTAAAATACTTGGTTAAAACACAAGAAGACACACCAGTATTGCACCAATTATTGATTCTTACATAAGAAGGCACTACTCAATAATGGTTAAAGAATTATCGCTCAGCTTTTTATTGATTTAATAATTGTCGCGTTGATATTTTATATTGTTGTTGTTTCAATAATTGTCATTACACAAGATTTTTCATTATCGAAGCAATAATTCATATTATCTGAATAATATTATTAGATAACATTATTGGCAATGTCTAGAAAGTTCTCGCTTCAAGGAGAGGTTTGGTCACCTAATTGCGCTACCACTAAGGAGAAATTTTATTGGAAAGCCCCTTTTCCGGGAACTACCGGTTGTCAATATTGTGATTCTCGTAATATTATTTGTGAATAATTAATTATTGATTCATATGATGAGGAAAATATTGATTTTATGTGGATATAGATGGAGAAAATTTTAATGTGACAATTGTTGAAAATTGAAATTTTATCTTTTTCTCGATAAAATAATTCATTTAAATATATTATTATATTTTAATAATATAATAATGGTGATATTTTTACAATCTAATGTGGGATATATGAGTATACGAGGAGGAAGAGTATTTTTGTTGCAATAAATGTTTAAAACATGTTAAACATGTTTGTGGACCCCATTTATCGAATTGAAATTTGATTATAGCTTTGTAAAATCGTCTGTTTGTGGATTTTTGGCCAATTTCTATTTGGAATTTGGAAAACCTTTCTTCCGCAAAGTTGTAGAGAATTGAATTTCCTATAAAAACGCATGAGATTCGAATTTTCTGATGAAAGGGCTATTTATTATGAATTATTGAAGTTCCAAAGTTCAAATAATGATTTTTGGAAGTTTAAAATATTTAAAATTAGAAAACATTTTTCTTACTTTTCTAGAATGTGGCATGTGTTTGATGGATGAAATCAGATTCTAGGCATGCGAGGAAATTTATATAATTATATTATTAATTTATTAAATTTTTCGCTTTGGTGTTCTAAGCAATTTCCTATAAATATAGTGCTTAGGTTAGAATTGAAAATCACACCGTAAACTAAAGTTTTCTCTATTTCTCTCTCGATATTTTGAGCGTATTCTTGTGAGTATTTTGAGTATACTTTGAGTATTGATATACTTGCAAGTTCATTCAATCATAGTTATTCCAAATGTAAATCTTGCTCTTTTCGAGGTAAGGGATATTATTTTTTTTGTAATGATATTATTTCTTCAATATCATTATGCTGAAATGTTGATCTGAAGTTTTTATCAAATATGAAACTTTTTCATGTCGGGGTTACTATTCATGGGTTACTATTCATGAGTTACTATTCACGAGTTACTATTCATGAGTTACTATTCACGAGTTACTATTCACGAGTACTATTCATGAAGCGTGAAGATGTTTTTTGTGGAATTTCTATCTTTTGGTGTCTGAGTTACTATTCACGATATTTAAGACTATTCACGATATCAAGACTATTCACGATACAGATTATTCACCAAAAATAAAATTTCTTCTTTTCGTCTAAAACATCTATTCTGGATACTAACTCTGATTGTATCCATGTTTTGATCATTCTTGAATTTTACACCACTATGATTATTTTTGAGGTATTGTTGGATCCGACCGTTGGATCGTTGTAATGTCTGGATATGTTATACATATATAAGTTGAGTATATGTCCACAAATTTTGAACCGTTAAAAATGAGCGTATAATTTATTATGAATTTTAAGAGGTGACTGATTCGGAAATTAGGTTATAAATGATTTTGGTGGAAAATTCTAGAATTGGTGGGCCCCACTTTTGGTTGGTGAGAAATGTGCTCAATTGAATTTTCAAATGTGGTGGTGGGAATAGTAGCGTGTAAAGCCATCAAAGTTGCAGTGTTAAGTCCGCTTCAAATAAGGCTAACATTTTCCTATAAATAGAGGGCTAAGTTAGAATTGAAAATCACACCGTAAACAAGTTTTTCTCTTTCTCTCTATATTATCGAGCGTATTCTTGTGAGTATTTTGAGTATACTTTGAGTATTGTTAGACGGTGCAAGTTCCCTTCAAAGACTATATCCCGGTATTCCAATTTAGAAGTACTAATCTTTCGAGGTAAGGATGTTATTTTCTTCTCAAATGATATTATTTCTTCAATATCATTATCTTTGAAATATTGGTTGGAACTTTTATCAAATTTGGAACTTTTTCATGTCTGGGTTACTATTCATGAGTTACTATTCATTTAGTACTATTCATGAAGCGTGAAGATATTTTTTGTGGAATTTCTATCTTTGGTGTCTGAGTTACTTATTCACGATACTCATGACTATTTACGATTACAAAAGACTATTCACCTAAAAATGAAAGTTTTTCTTTTCGTCTAAAATATCTATTCGGATACTAGCTTTGATTGTATCCATGTTTTGATCATTCTTGAATTTTACACCCTATGATTATTTTTGAGGTATTTTTCGACGTGGATAAAACAAAGTACTAATCCTTAATCCTTAATCCTTGTCATTTTGTTTCAATTGGATTCGCTTTTTTTAAAAATATTTTTCATCATCCTCGCCTTAAATGATGATATTATTGAATATCTTTAGCTTCAGTAAAAAAGATGAATGATTTCAAGAATATCTTTTGTCAGTAGTGCAAAGATGAACAGTGTTTAGATGAACATGATTAATCGATGAATATCTTTGGCTCGTAGAAAAAGATGAATATTTGATTCGGATGTATATTGATTGATGTTCTTTGGGATAAAAGATAGACGATGAACTTTTAAATTCATACATAGAAGATAGTAGTTTGCATTCTCTACTTAACTCTTCTAATGAATTATTATTTCATTATGAATATTGATTTAAAATTTGTTGTCTATTGTATTCTATTAGATTTTTCCCTGTTAAAGACTAACGGTAATTTGTTGTATATTATCTTAGTCATAATATTCTTTTATCGGGCTAGTTGAGCTCACCCTTTTCCTTTTTGTTCCATTTTTCTTTCTTCTCGTGAGGCGAGAATATATAAGAGTATTTAGCCTGGGGTATGGAATGAAGGTTTTAGAAAGAATTGTTTAGTAGTCCTCACCATTTTTGTAAAATAATGTATCAATAAATGTGATGAGGATTTATTTGAGTATAGATATTGTCTAGAAGATAATATTTGTATTCAAACTCACAGTTTTACGGTTGTAATAATAAAGTTGTAGTTGTTTCTGTACCATGTATTGACAACTCAGAATAGGTGATGTATACCTATTTTGGGGGCGTCACATATGGGATACTCTAGTGGTGAGCCATGAAGGAACTTCCAAAGTATGAGAAGTTAAGCTAAGCATGCTCATGCATGACTATGAAATGTTCAAGCTGGAGAAGGATGAAATATTCAAAATGGCTTAAGCACAATTCCTAGTACTCATAAATTCATTGAAGTTGCTCGACAAGTCAATTCCACAAAGTGAAATTAATCGAAAGCTACTTCAGGCTATGCCCAAAAGGTTGGCATCCAAAATTACTACCCTTCAAGATTCTGTCAATATTTCTTCTATGTATACCTTAACACTCTTTGGTGAACTAGAAGGATGAACATCAATTAAAAAGATATGATGACGAAGAAGAAGTTCCTCGAAAGAACGTGCTAGCTCTAAATGCCAGAATTGAAGATGAACTTGAAAATAACTCGGATGATGAAAAAGTTATGATATCAAAGAGACTTAAGGGACTACTTCAGAGACAGAATAAAAGGAAGAATGCATTCAACTCAAACAAACTCAAAGCCAAGAAAATCGAAGAAACTTGTTTCGAATGCGGACGACCAGGTCACTTCAAGAAGGACTGCTTCTAGGTCAAAAACAAAGGAAAGCAAGGCAATAAAGAGTTCAAAAAGAATAAAACTTTCTTAACGTGGAGTGACGATGAAGAATCCGAAGTGGAGATAGATGCAACCGATGAATTGGCTCAAATATGTTTCATGGGACTTGAAGGTGAATCTAGTGAGGTATCCTTTTCTGATGTTATTATTTTGAGACAAGAAAATGAAAAGCTAAAAGAAAAAAATGTGTACTTAAAAGATCTAGTAAACACACTAATAAGAAGTTGAATAATTAATAGATGAAAAGAAGGAATTAGAACAAGTAACACACACAAATGAAGAAAAAGTATTATCTGCGAAAAATGATTATTTAGATAATTACAATAAAATACTCTTTAACAAGGTAAAATAATTAAATGAGGAAGTTGAAAAATTAACAAAAGAAATAAAAATGAGAGATGTATGCATTAATGCGTTTAGTGATGAATCTAGTAAAAAACCACCTCCAGCTAATGAGCTTCAAAAAGAAATAGAATCATTAAAACTTTCTCTAGCTAAATTTGTTCATGGTGAATAAAACTTAAACGTCATGTTAGGGAAACAAAGACCAAGTTATGATAAACAAGGAATTGGATATAATCTAGTATATAGAAAGGAAGTTTAAATGCCTAAGTCCAAATCATCATTTAAATTAAACTATTGTACACCATTTACTATTTTTAAAAATTGTGATACTAAAGGGCATCTGGAAATAAACTGTTTTAAGAAGAAAAACAATAATCAAAGAAAAATAGTATGGATACAGAAAAGTGATTTGATCTCAACTAACAAAAATGGACCCAAAAAGATATGGGTAGCAAAAAGATAAATTACACTTTCATTGAACAGGTATTTCTTAAAGCAAAAGTATCTTCCCAAAAGTGGATTCTGGACAGCGGATGCTCACGCCACGTGACGGGTGACAAATTAAAGTTTGTGGAGCTAACTATCAAAAAGAAAAATAGAACCGTCACTTTTGGAGATAATCGTTCATGTGAAATAGTCGGGAAAGGTAAAATAGGTAATGGAAAGGTTAATATTAATAATGTTCACCTTGTTGAGGGCCTAGAATTCAATCTTATTAGTGTTAGTCAATTAATGGATAATGGACATCAAGTACATTTTATAAAAGATAAATGCACAATTTCACATGTTACTAACAATGCTACTTTAGTTGCCCAAAGAGAAGGAAATATATACACTCTTGATTTTGAGAAACGGGAGGAAGAATTATGTCTTGCCACAATTCAAGATGAAGCAAATCTATGGCATAGAAGAATGGGACATGTTCATATGGACCTAATCAAAAGCTATCATCAAAGAACCTAGTGAAAGGTTTACCTAAATTGAATTTTGAGAAGAAAGGTATATGCGAGCCCTGTCAACTCGGAAAATAAGTAAGGACATCATTCACAACCAAGAATATGGTATCAACCCTTTCTCCCTTACAATTACTCCATCTTGATTTATTTGGACCTGAAAGGCATGCTAGTCTAAATAGTAAGTTTTATGCATTTGTGATAGTTGATGACTTTTCTAGATACACATAGGTATTGTTTCTTAGAACTAAAGATGAGGCATTTAAAGAATTTGAAAAGCTTATTAGAAACCTGGAAACAAAATATAATCTTAATCTTATAAAAATTAGAAGTGATCATGGTACTGAATTTCAAAAGGATTTTATTATATTTTGTAATCAAAAAGGAATTACTCATGAGTTCTCAGCACCTAGAACTCCTCAACAAAATGGGGTGGTAGAAAGGAAAAATCGAAAATTACAAGAAACAACTAGAACCCTCATACAAGAAAGTAAACTTCCAAAGAAATTTTGGGCCGAAGCTATAAACACATCATGCTATGTACTAAATACAGTGTTAATCCGTCCAATTATTTTGAAAACACACTATGAATTATTAAAAGATTAGACTTCCTAATATAAGTTATTTCAAAGTATTTGAATCTAAATGTTTTATCCTTAAAACTAGTGAAAATCTGGGTAAATTTGATGCTAGATCATATGAGGGAATATTCGTTGGCTACTCTCAAAATAGTAAAGCATATTGTGTTTATAATGTGCAAAAGATGTGTATCGAAGAATCCATACATATCAAGTTTAATGAATCTAACCATGACATCCCAAAAGAAAGAGAGAAAGATGTAAGAAATTTAGAGACTGCTACAAATCCAGGCTACCACATAAAGCAAAACAACAAGACAATGGAACCTATCCAGCAAGCTGGATTAGAAGAATAGCAGGACCAAGAACCTATCAAGCAAGCTGAATATAAAGACCAGGAACCTATCCAGCAAGCTGAATCAAACGAACAACAATACCATGATCCAAAAATTACTAAAGAAGTGATCCACGACATTTAACTTCCAAAATCAGCAAGATACATCAAAAATCATCCTCCTGATAACATTATTGGGAATATAAATGAAAGAGTTACTACAGGAAGAAGAGCACATAATATGTGTGCTTTTTCAGCATTCCTATCTCAAATTGAACCAAAGAAGCCATACTTGATGAAAATTGGCTACTAGCCATGCAAGAAGAGCTACAACAATTCGAAAGATGTCAAGTTTGGGAATTGATGCCTCCTCCAAAAGATGTATCCATCATTGGATCAAAATGGGTATTCAAAAAACAACTTGATGAGTATGGAACAATTACAAGAAATAAAGCTAGATTAGTGGCACAAGGGTAAAACCAACAAGAAGAAATCGATTATGAAGAAACATTTACTCCAGTAGTTCGATTGGAATCTATTAGAATATTGTTAGCATTTGCATGCTACAGAAAGTTTAAACGACACCAAATGGACATCAAAAGTGCCTTCCTTAACGGCTATATAAATGAAGAAGTATATGTAAAACAGCCTCCTAGATTCGAGCATGAAAAATTCCCACATTACGTATTCAAACTAAAGAAGGCACTCTATGGACTTAAACAAGCTCCAAGAGCTTGGTATGAGAGATTAAGTAAGTACCTCCTATCAAATGGATTCATAAGAGGTAAAATCGACTCTACTTTATTTATTAAATGTCAAAATAAAGATATCATTATTGTACAAATATATGTAGACGATATAATATTTGGTACTACTAATAACCTTCTTTGTGAGTGGTTCTCTAAATGCATGCACAAGGAGTTTGATATGAGCTTAATGGGAGAACTCAATTACTTTCTGGGGCTTCAAATCAAACTAAAGCAGGAATGTATTTTCATACATCAAACGAAGTATACAAAAGAACTACTCAAGAGATTTGGCTTTGACAACTCAAATCCAAAGACCACACCAATGAGCACATCAATAAAGCTCATAGCAGATGAAAATGGTATGGATGTAGAAGTAACAATAGAGGTATGATTGGATCCCTACTATATTTAACTTCCTCTAGACCTGATATAATGTATAGTGTTTGTCTATGTGCTCTCTTTCAAGCTAAACCCAAAGAATCACATTTACAAGCTGTTAAATGAATTTTTAAATATCTAAGTGGTACTACAAATTTAGGATTATTTTACCCAAAATGTGACAATTTTGATCTAATGGGTTACTCATATGCTGACTATGCAGGTTGTTAAATAGGTAGAAAAAGTATAAGCGGTGCTTGTACATTTTTGGAACAAAGTCTTGTCTCATGGCATAGTAAAAAGCAAACCTTAGTTGCCTTATCCACCACTGAGGGTGAATATTTAGCAGTAGGAAGTTGTTGCTCCCAAATTTTATGGATGCGTCAAACACTGTGTAATTTTGATATTATGTGTGAAAATGTGCCCATATATTATGATAATACAAGCACTATAGACATCTCTAAAAATCTAGTTCTACACTCTCGTACAAAACACATAGAAGTTCGCTACCATTTTCTTAGAGACAATGTGTCCAAAAGACAAATCACATTAATATTTATTCCCACTGAGCACCAATTAGCAGATATATTTACAAAACCTCTAGGGGAAGAATGCTTCTACACTCTAAGAAGAGAACTCGGGATGTGTCTGATATAGATATGGTCTGCATGCTTTAAGAAAATTAGACAGACACAACATATCTTACTACCATAATTACGCTAATTAAATTTGTTCAGAGTTCCCTTCTTAAACACGGCGCCATGACTTCCCATATCTTGGTAACACGCACCCATGATAAAGACAAAAATTACTTTACTCTTTCGCCTTCATCCTTTTCTCTTCAGCACGTCAATAGTCTCGGTAACTCTCAATCGCTCTCAAACCCCTTCTGAGAAAATGAGAACCAGGCATGCTAGACAACTTCGTGATGAGTCTGAGGACGAGGTATCACTACCTTCTCTACCCTCTCAAGCTCCTACTACTCAAAAACTGAATAGGAAGCAACCCTATGTCATGACCATCTCTGGTGACTCATCCCTTACCGAATCTGAAGCGAGTTTACCTCCTCCTCCACCGATTGGGACGTCGACTGGCACCAAACAACAAAAAATCAAAGAATCCTCACCCAGATCCCCTCCAATGACGGTAATCCCTTTATCTGTTTCTTTGCATGATGTTCATGAAAATTTCTTTAAAGGTCATAATTCCGAACTTAGTTTAAATCTTCCATTTGCCAAAAATCTTTTGTTTATGAAAAATCTATTGATATGTACTATTTTCAAAACTCCCCACTTCAACATCTTCTTGAGTCTTGTGGTCTGTCCTCTCTAAGTGTTCCTCCATATGTGGCCTATCCAAAGTTGGTCCAATAATTTTACACGAACCTTGAAAATAATGGTGACTGTTATACTACATTCGTGAAAGGAAAATCGTTGTTTTTTACTGCTATGGATTTAGGAAGCATACTGTCCATTCCCTTTAAAGGAGACTGTCCATTTACTCTTAAGGGACCAGTGTATACTCCTCTGTCCCCTCTTGACCAACTTCAAACTATCATGGTTGACCCCAATCTGTCTTCAGTCACTCTCCCAGAGACTATTGAGGTGTCCCCTATTGCTATAGTTCTTCATAAATTACTACGGTATAATCTTATTCCCCGTATTGGTGGTGGGGCTGACTTCACTTACCAGGATTTGATTTTAGTTGCCTTGATAATGAAAGGAAAACCATTTAATTTTTCTCTTATGATGCTCAAACACATGATTAACTGCATCAAACACTCCAAAAAATTTCTGCCTTATAGTTGTTTTCTCACAAAATTATTCAATCATTTTCAGATCCCTTTAGACAATGAAGGATCAATCACAATTACTGATTCGATCGATTCAGCCTATCTCAAAAGTGCTCATATTACACTGGTCAATGGTCAGTTCATGAGAATTGCTCCAGAAATTCCTTCTGTTCCTCCAATCCAAAATTCCACTCCCTCTGTCCCACAACCTCCTTCTCCTGAGATTCTCACTCTTCTCCACACCATCGCTACAAATCAAACCTCCCTTATTGCTGATGTCAAGGATATACAACACCATCTTTCTATGCTGGAAAAAGGTAAACTCCCCATCAGTCACACCAAACTACACACTATCTTTCGCCACATGGAAGATGAATTTATCGATCTTCAGGCAGGATTCGAACTACACACCCGGGCTATGGTAGAAGCCTTGCAGAGGAAAATGAATTGAAATGCATGCCAGTTAAGCATTGAACTCAAATTTCTCAGCCACCAGATTGGGTCCCTAGGTCGTTTCACCTAGCGGCGCATGAATGATCTTAGTGAAGAGCTCCAGGCTGAACAAGTCATTTCTCGCATCCCCGAGTGGTCCCAATGCAACTGGATGGCGGAATAACAAGGAGATTTCCTCGACCTTCCTTTACCTCCACCTACCTTCATCCCACGTCCTCCCCGATTTGCAGACACCATGTCCTTGGAGGAGATTGAACACCGTAGGCTTCACCGTCCATATTTCACTGCTCGTAAAGCAAACCATGTTCACATTGATGAGGAGGATGCCTAAGTTTCTGCCCAATCTTTTCCCTTTTGCTCCATATTTCACTTCTTTTTTATGGATGCCAAAGGGGGAGATGAATTCTAATTCTGCCAGATAATTTTTAAATTTCATACATGATGACTTCTATTAAAAACTACTTTAATTGTTGATGGATATTTTTTAACTATTGATGGATGCCTTTATGATTGATGGTTAATGGTGTTACTTCTGCTGGTTTAATAGTTAATGGGGTACTTCTGCTTAAAATATTTTGTGGACTAACAGGTTATTACAGGGTTATTAAACATATATGCAGAAAAGTATGAATTAAATAATTAATTCTAAATGTGAAGATATGCAAGAATTTAGGGGGAGTCATAATTATTTTGATATGCATAAATTTAGGGGGAGTCATAATTATTTTGATATGCATGAATTTAGGGGGACTCATAATTATTTTGTTGTCATCATCAAAAAGGGGGAGAATGTTGACTTATGTCATACTCCATGTTTTGATGATGACCATACTATTCCTCTAATCATGTTCTATGAAATTTCAGGAAAAGATATGGCATTACAGGAACATCAAGGAGGAAAATACAAAGACAAGAAATCTTTGAAGAATGAAAGGCAAATTGAGTCCTAGGAAAAATATGTAAGATCTTAATATTTGTTACTTTCCAATACAAGGTTTTAGGGCATGTGCATCTCACATATACATATATGTGCATATTCTAATTCACTAAGATCATGGAATAAAAAGTGTCTTAATTCGTGCTCCATAATTTAAGGAATATATTTTTGGTAAAACCAAATATGGTAACGTGGTAACAATAGTTGATTGATTATATAACATAAATTATGCACCATGTGTTAAGGGAAGTAATTAACCCATGTTTCGAAATATCCAATCATGCTTCATAAACTAAGAAAGATATTGGGCATTTATACCTGCCTAATCTATGGTAAGTCACATATGGAAATAAAATCATAGGATATTTTATGGTAACTAAACTACCGACTTCCAGCAATTAAGTGGTTAACATATAATTCTAACTAATATATTTAATAAGGGACAAAGTGGAAAGTTGTGTTATACCACATGATGAGTAATCAATATGGCCTAAAATATCTTTCTCTATCACATTGTTATAGGATAAAACTTCAGCGTGATATTTCAAAACACGTACAAATAGAATCTTTATGGTGGGATCATGTCTAATAAAACAATTGAGCATACTATGATTGACGTGTTAATTGCATAATTTCTGCACTATGTTTCAAACGCTCATATCACAGTACTGCTTCTTAACAACAGTAATATCTTTTGGCTGTCTATAAAAGAACTGGTCTAATGTTAAGAGGGGGCAAGAAAATACATACTCAAACTACTCACATATATACTACGAAATTGTGTTTCTTCTGATTACTGTTGATTGCAATTAAAGAAGCGACTGCTGAGGTGATCTTGTAGAAAATACTCTCGTAATAATTTTCTTGCATATCATTATATACTAGAGCCTTTCATTGGTGAGTGATATATTGCTTTATCATTAGACCTCTATTTTATATCTTATATTTTCTCATACAAATCAATCTTCTCTAAATTTTTATCCGGTTTGGATTATTATATTATTACAATCAAGTTTGAAAGCATAGGTGCTTGAGGGTGCATAGGTGCACAAGGAGCAAAGGTGCTCAAATTGTTGGAACTTGTATTGTAATTGGAAGAGTTTTAATAAAAGTGAGTCTCCAATACTAGTTGGTATTAGACGTGGATTAGGTTATTATTATAGAGGGTAGTAGTTGAACCACGTAAAAATTCTGGTGTTTATGTGATTGTATTTTTGTTATATTATTATGTTAACTATCCAGTTGTTGCCTGTATTCAATATCCACAAACATTATCAACTTAATTTAGTAAATTGTTTTTCTCATAATCACATTCTGAAATAGGTTAAGTCTCGTATTTATACATCTTGGAAAGAGTAACATAAACACATTGTCTTAACATTTCTATTTATAAAGATATAGAATCCAGCTTGCTGCATTGAATATTCAAAGGAATTTTAGTTAATTAAAAATTGGACATAGTTTGCTCCTACACTTATTCAACCCCCCCCCCCCCCCCCTTCTAAGTGTGCCTACTTAAATTTCAATATTATTCTTGAATTTTACTCCACAAAGCAGTATCATGTTGATAATTTGCACATATGACCAAGGATTATTCGGTATAATTGTGACCATAATGTTACAAATGATGTGGTAAAAGTCCTCATTGGCCCGTAGTGCATTGATGGATAGTGGTTGGCATGATCATGACTATTGATGAAAACACGAATATCCTTGGCTAGTAGTGCATGGATAATTCATGGTAGTGATACTAATGAATATCATTGGCCGTAGTGTAGGGGTGATTCGATGATGTGGATTATTTATTAAGCTGAGTCTCAGTGATAAAATAAATGATAAACTTTTTAAATCATAGAAGATAGTAGATTTCATGCTCTACTTGACTCTTCTAATGGATTGCTTGATCCGCTGCAGTTAAAATTGATGTTTATTATATTTTATCAGTTTAACACTGTTAAAGGCTAATGATAATTTATTCTGCATTATCTTAGTCATAATATTTCTTACTGGGCTAGTTGAGCTCACCCTTTTGCGTTCATTATTCTCTTCAGGAAATGAGAACGTAGCCGGGACTAGTCGGGGAACGGAGTGATGGTCCGAGATTGTTGCTATAGTAGTCCTCACTATTCTATGAAATAGTGTGATAATGAATGTAATGAGGACTCCATTGAGTTTGGATATTGTCTAGAAGACAATATTTGTATTAAAACTCACAACTACGCTTTTTGTGGTATTGTATAATTAAGTTGTATTTGAATTTTGTACCATGTATTTGGCGACTCAGAATGGGTGATGTATACCTATTTTAGGGGCGTCACAGTGTTCCCTTGTTCATGTACCTGTCCATTAATGACAATGCCATGGGCTGCATACTGGGACAGAAAGATGATAAAGGCCAAGAACGAGACATCTATTACCATAACAAAAGATTTACCAGCAGTGAACATAAGTACACTCTGATTGAGAAAACTTGTTGTGCTTTAGCATGGGCTTCCATAAGATGACAATATTATCTCCATGGTCACACAACCCATCTCATATCCCGTGTGGATCCTCTCAAGTACGTATTCAGCAAACCTATGTTGAATTATCGACTATCCAGATGGCAGTTGATCCTACATCAATTTGACATTGTCTACATGACGTAAAAGTCTGTCAAGGGTCAAGGAATCGCGGATCAACTGGCCACCACACCTTTAGGGGATTTCAAACCCTTGGAAACATACTTCCTCGATGAAGGGGTAATGACAGTTCAACAACACCATCAGAACGATATACACCAATCATGGAATATATATTTTGATGGAGCCGTAAACATGTTCTTTGGAGCAGTTCTAGTATCCATGACGGGGGAGAAATATCCCGTCGCCATCAAATTGTAGTTTGTCAGTACCAATAACATAGTTGAGTATGAAGGCTATATCATGGGGCATCAGACGGTTAACTATCTTTGGAGGTTTCGAATTGGTAATCAGACAAACCATTGGGATCTATCACACCAAAGAGCTACATTTGTTGCCTTACCATCGACAGGTTATACAGATGGCTTCGGACTTTAAAGAAATATCCTTCCTCCACATTTCTCGAAATAGGAATGACTTTGCAGATGCGCTGGCAACTTTGGCCTCCTTGATCAATATACTTGACAAGGAAGACATGCCAAGCATCACATTTGCCCTACAAAAGACTCCAGCCTATGGGAATTACATGGGAGAAGTATCGGATGAGCTACCTCTCGTCCAACACCCTTGGTATCAGCATATCAAAGAGTATCTACGAGATGGATCTACACCCGCTGAGGCTAGTCAGACTGAAAGAAAGCGGATCCATCGAATGGCTATGAAGTTCTACTTGAGCAGAGACGCACTCTACAAAAGAGATGTAGGACTAGGTCTCCTTATATGTCTGGAAAAGGACCAAGCTCAGAGGCTCATGGATGAAATCCATGGTGGAGTACGTGGGTCATATATGAGTGGCCCTCTACTTGTCAAGTAGATCCTAAGAACAGGGCATTATTGGCTCTCTATCAAGGCTGACTGTGATGATCATGTCAAGAGATGTTACTAATGCCAAATTCATGGGAATGCTATCCACGCTCCTCCAAGGGGAACTCCACAATATGATTTCGCCCTGGCCCTTCTCAATGTGGGGAATGGACGTGATTGGGCCCATCGAACCCAAAGCCAGTAATGGGCATCGGTTTATCTTTACCATGATCGACTACTTCACCAAGTGGGTAGAAGCAGCCTCCTTCCCCAGGGTTACTAAAGAAGTTATCATTGGTTTCATCAAAAACAATCTCATCTGTCAATATGGACAACCAGAGGTGATTGTGTCAAACAATTCTAAAAACCTCAACAACCAAATGATGGACGAGTTATGCAGTAAATTCCACATCAAACATCTCAACTCCGTCATCTATTGTCCAAAGATGAATGGTATTGTTAAAGCGACTAATAAGAATATCAAAAAGATCATGCAAAAGATGTTTGCTAATCACAAAGGATGGCCTGACTTGTTGCCTCTGACTCTATTAGCCTATAGAACATCAATGCGCACTTCCATTGGGGTAACCCCTTATTCATTAACTTATGGGATGGAAGCAGTGCTCCCCATGGAAGTGGAAATGGAATCCCTCAGAGTGTTGATAGACGCTCAGCTAGATGAAGACCAATGGTTACAAGATAGGTATCCCCAATTGTCTCTAATAGATGAAAGGCGAGCCGCTGCCATCTTCTATGGTCAGTTATACCAACAGAGGATCGCCAGATCCTACACAGAAAAGTTTAGCTATGACACTTCAAAGAGAAATGACTTGGTCTTGAAGAAAATTCTTGACAACCAAGATCAATCCAAAGGAAAATTTTCCCCAAACTGGGAAGGCCCGTTTGTTGTCAAGGAGGTATTGACAGGAGGAGCTCTCAGATTACAGGAGATGGATAACGATAAATTTCCATAAATTATTAACTCAAACACCATGAAACGGCACTATGTCTGAAGTTACCAGCAAGCTAATATCCTGGTTCTGGATCACCAGATCCCCAGTCAGTTCAAGTTTTCTAAACCCTTCACTACATACAACTTTTCTTCACATCCATTTTCCCCATCAGGGACAAACATACCTTCCAACTAGCAGCCTGGTTTCGAATCACCAGATCCTTCACTCAACCCAGGTTTTCAAAACCTTTCACACCTTTAGTTTGTCCCACTCGGGATAAAAATTTCACACCTTCAATTTTCTCCCACCAGGGATTAAACTTTTCACATCTTCAGTTTGTCATACACATGGGATCAAACTTTTCATCTACAGTCTGTCATGTACAAGGGACGAACTAAGCAGACCTGATCTCTCTAATACATGGGAGTACGTAGGCAACAATTTTTATGGTCCAGTCTCACCACAGAAAAAAACAAAGAAATATCTCTACACCCTTTCACATACAGCTTTGAACCTTTTACACCAGGTTCGAACTACACAGACATGATCTCCTCTTCAATAGGAGTACATAGGCATCCATTCATGGTTCAGTCTTACCCCTACCAAAACACAAAAACTTGTCAATGGTACTAGGATCATCCTTCAATCCACCACACTTCATCGGCTTAGACCAAAGGGATGGAACTAACTAGTCTCCCCACACCAATGGGAGAATCGGCGACCATCTGAGTTGCGGTTGAGTCCTCAAAGAGAAACATCAATCCATAAGAGATGGAACTACCTGGGCTCCCCCATACAAAGGAGTACTGGAGACCATCTGTGGTGCGGTCAACCTCAGAGAGGAAAGTCACACTCCTCTCCATAACCACATACAGAAACCTGTCCCAAGACACCAAAGGGTAGGGAATACACACAGATCAACGATCCATTCTAAAAGATCCTGAGACATCTCAATATCTATCCATCAAGGGGGATTTCAGAATACATCAAGATCACAAGCCTTGGAGAAATAGGTAAATATCAAGCAAGTAATAAGGCACAACTAAAAGGGAAGTGAATCAGTATATTTCCCTGCCATATATAATGTTGTTTTATATATACAATGTGTAATGTACATGACAAAAATGGCTAAGCTAGTCTGTGCAGGAAAATACAAGCCCATCCACAATCCAGTGGATATGTGTGCTATCAAGTCCAAGATAGCATCTCTCTCCGAAGAAGAAGGTAACGTTGTAAGCTCCTGCCCAAGGGCATTAACATGAGCCGATAGATCCATAGCCAACTGCATGGTGACACTATGCTCATCAATATATGTACTCATCTCTGCAATGATATCAGTAGTATGAGACCTCACTGCAGTACTATCTGTATCAGGGACATCCTGGGTAGATATATCACTATCCCGCTCAATAATCAATGCATCTCTCGATGATCGAGCCTCATCCCGCTCAGTAATAGTAGTATCTCTATGAGCTAAGGTATCCTCTCTCTCCAATAGAGCGGCATCTATCCCAATAAGAGCTATCACATCAAGGCCCTAGCCTGATCTCTCTCAAATGTCATCAGATGTAGACTCTGCTCTAGATACTCTGTCGAATGCGGGGTCATAGTAGCAGTCATACAGGGAGAATCCATAAGAGCTACTGGCAACCCAGCAAATGGCTCCTCCTCGGTGGGAGAATCAACGTCATCCATGGGCTCCCCACTGTCAAGATCAAAACTGGTTGAACTAGGCCATCACAGCCAGTGGGTGATATGTGGTTATGCCCCTCAAACCAGCCAGAGGGAGATAATCCATGCCAGGCGCAAGGACACCGACTAGGATGCAGCATCTGTACACTCCGCTGGCTGAAAGGAGTAAGACATGGCTATCTCATGGGAAAAGAAGTACCCATATCGTCGAAAGATGCCAATCAGTCTCAAGTGTGACATGAACTACACATACAACAAGACCAAGCTGCCAGTAAAAACCCCTACAGAATGGGTGTGGAAATATATGGCTAACCTCAATATCTTTGCCACAATCATCTGTACAATGGTATGACCCTCCCTGAGAGATCTCACTGCTATAATGACACCGATGTCTAGTTGATCCATATACAGTGGCATGTACAGATAAGCCACTACACACGTTGTAAGACCCCAACTTATTATTAATGAAATTTAATTTTCTCTATTTATTATTTTGAAATAGTAAGGGTTGATTTGATTAATGTGGATAGTTAGGGGTTAAATACGCAAATATTTCAAAATAAGCAAGTGGTTATAAAATATTCATTGTTGTCGGAGAATATTCGTTTGGTCGTGGAATATTCGCATCGCGGGGAATATTAAATACGACGGTATGACCATGTGTGGGCCCCATAATGTGAAAAAGCGATTGGATGAAGAAAACGACAAATATAAGTTGGTTAAAAATAACTTGGCGTGAAGTTGTTACCAAGTTAAGATCGTTGGAATACCCGGTGGTTAAAATACGAATGTCTGGCGTGGTTACACAAGAGCACACCAGTATTGCACCGTATTGTTGAATTATTGATCCTTACGAAGAAGGCACTACTCAATAATTTTCACATGAGTTCTTATTCAATATTTTATTTTATTGATTCAATAATTGCTGCGTTGATATTTTATATTATTGTTGTTCAATAATTGTCAACGCACATTATCTCCATTATCGGATCAATAATTCATATTATTTAAATAATATTATTAGATAACATTATTGGCAATGTCTAGAAAGTTCTCATTAGGAGAGGTTTGACAACCTAATTACTTGCGCAAGAAGGAGAAATCCTTATCTGAAAGCCCCTCTTTCCGAGAGAACTACTGGTCATTATAATTGTGATTTCGTAATATTATTTGTGAATAATTAATTATTGATTCATATGATAAAGAAATATTTATTTTATGTGGATATAAATGATGGATTTATTTATGTGGTTATAAATGAAGAAATTATTGTTGAGGTGTTTTATTAGTATTTTATCGGATTGGAGGTATTAAAAGATCAAATCGTTGTTATTACAGCTTTATTGTGTGAGTTATAATATTTAATCCGACCGTTGGATCGTTGTAATTTCTGGATATGTTATACATATATAAGTTGAGTATATGTCCACAAATTTTGAACCGTTAAAAATGAGCGATAATTTATTATGAATTTTAAGAGGTGACTGATCTGTAAATTAGGTTATAAATGATTTTGGTGGAAAATTCTAGAATTGGTGGGCCCCACTTTTGGTTGGTGAGAAATGTGCTCAATTGAATTTTCAAATGTGG
Source organism: Panax quinquefolius (assembly GCA_020205615.1). Taxonomy (NCBI): domain Eukaryota; kingdom Viridiplantae; phylum Streptophyta; class Magnoliopsida; order Apiales; family Araliaceae; genus Panax; species Panax quinquefolius. Next base: position 89,330,718 of record CM035158.1, read on the forward strand.
TGGGTGGGAATAGTAGCAGGTAAAGCCATCAAAGTTGCAGGAGTTAAGTGCCGCTTGCGTGCTAACATTTTCCTATAAATAGAGGCTAAGTTAGAATTGAAAATCACACCGTAAAACAAGTTTTCTCTTTCTCTCTATATTATCGAAGCGTATTCTTGTGAGTATTTTGAGTATACTTTGAGTATTGTTAGGCGGTGAAAGTTCCCTTCAAAGACTATATCAAGTGTTTCAACTAGAAGTACTATCTTCGAGGTAAGGGATGTTATTTTCTTCTCGGATGATATTATTTCTTCAATATCATTATCTTTGAAATATTGGTTGGAACTTTTATCAAATTTGGAACTTTTTATGTCGGGGTTACTATTCATGAGTTACTATTCACGAAAGTACTATTCATGAAGCGTGAAGATGTTTTTTGTGGAATTTCTATCTTTTGGTGTTTGAGTTCTTTATTCACGATACTAAGACTATTCACGATATCTAAGACTATTCATAGAAAAATGAAAATTTTTCTTTTCGTCTAAAATATCTATTCGGATACTAGCTTTGATTGTATCCATGTTTTGATCATTCTTGAATTTTACACCCCTATGATTATTTTTGAGGTATTTTGGATGTGGATAAAATAAATTACTTAATCCTTAATCCTTAATCCTCATCATTTTGTTCTTTGGATTCGTTTCTTTAAAATATATTTTTCATCATCTTCATCTTAAATGATGATGTTATCGAATATCTTTGCCCTGTAGTAAAAAAGAAGGTTGATTTTCTTATGAATATCTTTGGCCCGTAGTGCAAAGATGAACAGTGTTGAGATGAATACGACTTAGGTGATGAATATCTTTTAGTGCAAAGATGAACAGGTGTTGAGATGAACACGACCGGATGATGAATATCTTTGGCCTCAGTAGTGCAAAAGATGAATATTTGATTTGAGATGAATATTGATTGATGTTCTGAGGATAAAATATTGATGATGGACCGTTAAATTCATAGATTATAGTAGATTTCATTCTCTACGTAACTCTTCTATGAATTATTATTTCACCGCTAATATTGATCCGAAACTTGTTGTCTATTGTATTCTATCGATTTTTCCTCGTTGAAGACTAACGATAATTTGTTCTATATTATCTTAGTCATAACATTCTTTACCGGGCTAGTTGAGCTCACCCTTTCCTTTTTGTTCAATTTTTCTTCTCGGGAGGCTAGAATGTAATGAGTACTAGTCGGGGGTATAAAATGAAGGTTCTAGAGAGAGTTGTTTAGTAGTCCTCACCATTTTGTAAAATAATGTATCAATAATTATGATGGGGATTTATTTGCGTGTGGATATTGTCAGATGGAAATATCGTATTTAAACTCAAAGTTTATATGTTGTAATAATAAAGTTGTAGTTATTTCTGTACCATGTATTTGGCGACTCAGAATGGGTGATGTATACCTATTTTGGGGTCGCCACTAATTAATATCGAGCTTAGGGATATGATCTTTCAAGCGGAGATCGGGGAATAGAACTAGGAGGGGAGAGATGAGTAAATCCTTCGTTAGTGTGTCCTACCTAAGCTTATTTATTAGTTGGTTGGTATATAGGGATATTATGTGATATATTGATTTCCTTAATTAACCCTTATTTTATGATAGTATTTGAGAATGTCAATCGAGAATATTATTAACAATGGAGTAAATGAGACCGTGGAGATGCCTGTACTCACCAACGAGGAGAACGTGCAACAGTCGGCAATGTTCCTCCGTGAACAACAACCACCGAAAGCGATGAGGAACGAGGGATGTTTAGAAGCTTTTTGCAGATTCATGCAAAATCGCATTTAGGAGACTCGTGTTCAAAATACAGGAGGAAATGATAGCAATTCATGGGTTGTCACACCCAAGCGGTTCAAAGAGTTGGGACCACCTGTAATTTAAGGGAAAGCCAGATCCGATCATGCGGCGGAAACATGGGTCAAGCAAATTACCAAGATATTCGATGTCTTGGGATGCATGAAGAACAAAGGTCCCATTCGCCACCTTTATGTTTCGTGGCGAGGCGCATCATCGGTGGGAGTCTCGTGAAGCGTATCCATCCGGTAGCACTTTTCGATGTCATGGGAGACGTTTTGAAGCAGTTCAATGACAAGTACTTCCCCGAAAGTATTCATCTATATGAAGGAGGTGGAGTTTATTAGACCGGAGCAGAATAACATGACGGTATCCCAAAGACGAGGCGAAGTTCGCGGAGTTATCGTGTTTGCACCTCATTTGGTGGAGAATGAGGAACGATGACGTGGATGTTTTCGAGAGGTTTGAAACCCGACATACGCCAAGATCTCATTTCTCATAAATTTTCTCTCTATTCAGATGTTGTCAATGTGGCTCTCGGTTGTTAGAGCGAGATAACGAAAGTACGTTCAACCGAGGGACCATAACCAGGATCATACTCAAGATAAGACCATCGTAATAACGATAACCAAACGGAGAAAGAAGAATACGGACAAAGGCTAGAACCACTCGGTGGTAATCATGGCCATGAAAATAGAAGAAGCGAGCCTGGGGAGGAGATTTTAAAAGAGGAGATTCAACAACGACCATGTGAAGACGTCGTTACCGGTAGCAATCGGGTTCCAAGGGAGGAGAAAGACCATCGGTCAGATGTTTCAAATGCGGGAAGAGGGATGATATCACCCCAAATCGTCCACTGCAGTTTAAGGTATGCTATAATTGTGGAAAAGAAGGACATATTGCTCGAGATTATACACAGATCGAAACCCAATCCAATGGAATGGTGACTCAAAAGGATGTCCCCGAAAAGTCAAAGTCAACGGTGCCTCGGAAGAGCGTTTGTCGTGACCAAATAAAATGCGAGAACCCGAACGGTTAGCACGGGTTAGTTAATTATAAATTCTTTAAGTTTATACCTTACTAGATAATCTGGGTTCTACCCATTCTTTATCTCTCTTTGCTTGCGCCAACGCTTGAACTTGACTACGGAGAAATTAGACTTTGACCTATTTATGGAGACCAGTTAGGAGAAACTTTCATTACATCCGTTGTTTAGAAATCTTGCTTGATTCAGTTGGCACTATCACATTACCTGTTAACCTTATTTCTATAGAGATATTTGCTTTTGATGTGATTTTAAGGTTAACTACTCATCATGCCGAAATTGATTACTTTCGTAAGGTTGTTAGTTTTCATATTCCTAAGCAACCTGTTACTCGAATTCAAGCAATCAAACCATTGTAGTCAAACATTTTCATATCAAGCCATGAAGTCATTCGTTTATTATGGATGTCAAGTTTTCTTAGTCCATGTTATGGATTTGAATAAAGACACGTCAGATTTGAATAATATTCCTGTTGTTATTGATTTTTCCTGATGTATTTCCTGAAGAATTTCTTGGCTTACTTCCAAAGCCTGATATTAAATTTTGTATCGACTTTGAACCCTAAGACAAAACTCATTTCTAAAATCACATATCAAATGGCTCTATTGAACTTCAAGAGTTAAAATTCAACTATAGAATTTGGTACTGAGCCTTTATCTTGTGACTTCCTTTGTGGAATTCACCTAAGCGAGACTCTCTGTAGGGACGCCTTATTCGTGCGATAGTAAACCGATAAGTGTCATTGTAACGCTTATCCTAGGTTGGGATATGAGTCACGATTGAGAACAACCTAAGTGCAGAATCGAAATACGTAGCTTTCAGGCTTAGTTGGTTATTATCGGAGATTCGTTGAAAGATATTCTCGAATCGCTATTCCATTAACGCAATTTAACTTCGTAGAGATACAAAATTCGAATGGAGCAAGGAATGTGGGAAGAGCTTCAAGAACTCAAGAGGAGACTCATTTCAAAGATATGTTCGACCATGCCATCCTCGGAAAAGCGAACGTGGTAGTCGACGTGTTGAGTAGAAGATCGTATACAAGTACGAAAGTACGATATTGTCAAAGACTCATTTCGTATAATATACAAATAATAGAGATGGAGATGAAAACTCTAGGTACCCACGTGATGATATATATGATAGCACGTGATGATATACGAGTATAATCGACTTTAATCGATAAAGTTAAAGTCGCTCGCTGCTACACAATCGGAATCGATGAATTTGAAGAAGGAGGTGCAAGAAGTTGTTATTTCAAAAGCGAGAATCGGTGAGGTGAGGAAAGCTCAAACCTTCGATTTATTAATCCAAATTGAAATTCTCGATCGAATAGGAACCGTGGGCCTATAGACTCGCTTTTACGTACCCAAGTATGACGCGTGTTCATAACGCTTTTCACGATCGATGTTACGTAAATATGTGGACGACCGAACTACGCTATTGAGTTAGAACCGGACGAGATAGCCAAGACTTAACGATGAGGAGGTACTGGCCAAGATTTTGGATAGGAAGGAGCATGTCCCACGCCAAGAAAGGTCATACCACAAGTTAAAGTTTTGTGGAGGAATCATGCTATAGAGGAAATGACCGTGGAATGGAAACGGAAATGAAAGCGAGGTATCCTCATCTTTTGAAACACACTGTGTACGACGCCAATTTCGAGGACTAAATTTCATAAGGAGGGAGGTTGTAAGACCCCAACTTATTATTAATGAAATTTAATTTTCTATTTATTATTTTGAAATAGTAAGGGTTGATTTGATTAATGTGGATAGATTAGGGGGGTTAAACATAAATATTTCAAAATAAGCAAGTGGTTATAAAATATTCATTGTTGTTTGGGAATATTCGTTTGGTCGTGGAATATTCAGATCGCTTGGGAATATTAAATGCGACAGCAGACCATGTGTGTGGGCCCCATAACGGAAAGCGATTGGATGAAGAAAACGACAAATATAAGTTGGTTAAAAATAACGGCGTAGTTGTTACCGTTAATACTGTTGGAATACCCGGTGGTTAAAATACAGTAATACGCGTGGTTGCACAGTAGCACACGGTATTGCACAGAATTGTTGAATTATTGATCCTTACGTAAGAAGGCACTACTCAATAATTTTCACAGTAGTTACTGTTCAATATTTTATTTTATTGATTCAATAATTGCTGCGTTGATATTTTATATTATTGCTGTTCAATAATTGTCACTGCACATTATCTCCATTATCAGATCAATAATTCATATTATTTAAATAATATTATTAGATAGCATTATTGGCAATGTCTAGAAAGTTCACAAGGAGAGGTTTGGTCACCTAATTGCGCGCCAAGAAGGAGAAATCCTTATCTAAAGCCCCTCTTTCCAGGAACTACTGGTTGTCATAATTGTGATTCTGTAATATTATTTGTGAATAATTAATTATTGATTCATATGATAAAGAAATATTTATTTTATGTGGATATAAATGATGGATTTATTTATGTGGTTATAAATGAAGAAATTATTGTTGAGGTGTTTTATCAGTATTTTATCGGATTGGAGGTATTAAAATATCAAATCGGTGTTATTACAGCTTTATTGTGTGAGTTATAATATTTAATCCGACCGTTGGATCGTTGTAATGTCTGGATATGTTATACATATATAAGTTGAGTATATGTCCACAAATTTTGAACCGTTAAAAATGAGCGTATAATTTATTATGAATTTTAAGAGGTGACTGATTCGGAAATTAGGTTATAAATGATTTTGGTGGAAAATTCTAGAATTGGTGGGCCCCACTTTTGGTTGGTGAGAAATGTGCTCAATTGAATTTTCAAATGTGGTGGGTGGGAATAGTAGCGAGGTAAAGCCATCGAGTCATGAGTTAAGTCCGCTTCAAATAAGTGCTAACATTTTCCTATAAATAGAGGCTAAGTTAGAATTGAAAATCACACCGTAAACAAGTTTTCTCTCTTTCTCTCTATATTATCGAGCGTATTCTTGTGAGTATTTTGAGTATACTTTGAGTATTGTTAGGCGGTGCAAGTTCCTTGAAAGACTATATCGTGTTTCAACTAAAGTCTTGTCTTCGAGGTAAGGGATGTTATTTTCTTCTCGGATGATATTATTTCTTCAATATCATTATCTTTCAAATATTGGTTAGAACTTTTTATCAAATTTGGAACTTTTTCATGTCGGGGTTACTATTCATGAGTTACTATTCACGAGTACTATTCATGAAGCGTGAAGATGTTTTTTTGTGGAATTTCTATCTTTTGGTGTTTGAGTTACTTATTCACGATACTAAAGACTATTCACGATATCTAAGACTATTCAAGAAAAATGAAAATTTTTCTTTTCGTCTAAAATATCTATTCGGATACTAGCTTTGATTGTATCCATGTTTTGATCATTCTTGAATTTTACACCCCTATGATTATTTTTGAGGTATTTTGGATGTGGATAAAATAAATTACTTAATCCTTAATCCTTAATCCTTGTCATTTTGTTTCACTTTGGATTCGTTTCTTTAAAAATATTTTTCATCATCTTGGTCTTAAATGATGATGTTATTGAATATCTTTGGCCTCGTAGTGCAAAGAAGGTTGATTTTCTTATGAATATCTTTGGCCAGAGTGCAAAGATGAACAGTGTTGAGATGAACATGATCCGATCGATGAATATCTTTTAGTGCAAAGATGAAGCAGGTGTTGAGATGAATACGACCGATCGATGAATATCTTTGGCTGTAGTGCAAAGATGAATATTTGATTTGAGATGAATATTGATTGATGTTACGAGGATAAAATATTGATGATGGACCGTTAAATTCATAGATTATAGTAGATTTCATTCTCTACGTAACTCTTCTATGAATTATTATTTCACTGCGAATATTGATCCGAAACTTGTTGTCTATTGTATTCTATCGATTTTTCCTCGTTGAAGACTAACGATAATTTGTTCTATATTATCTTAGTCATAACATTCTTCTTTGGGCTAGTTGAGCTCACCCTTTTCCTTTTTGTTCCATTTTTTTCTTCTCGGGAGGCGAGAATGTAAGCAGTACTAGTCGGGGTATGGAATGAAGGTTCTAGAGAGAGTTGTTTAGTAGTCCTCACCATTTTTGTAAAATAATGTATCAATAATTATGATGGGGATTTATTTTGCGTGTGGATATTGTTCAGATGGCAATATCTCGTATTTAAACTCAAAGTTTATATGTTGTAATAATAAAGTTGTAGTTATTTACGTACCATACGATTTTGGCGACTCAGAATGGGTGATGTATACCTTTTTTGGGGTCGTCACACACGTCATGAGTACGTCTACTATGGCAACACGCCACTGATCCTCCGACATGGTGAAATACTCTGAGTGTTGTGCATAACTGTCCAGCGAGCCAAATCTGTCTATCAGAAAATGGGACACTACATGGTCGGATGTGATCTCATCATGGACTACTCTACACCTCAACCTGGTGAGGGTCATAAACTGACGGCTCATATCACCGACAGCCATCAGAGCGCAAGGCGTGTCAATTGGCAAAGCTGTCAACCGCTTATACTCCTCTAAAGTAGGAGTCAACTCCTGGGTCTCGAACCGGAATACCTGCCTATCCGGTACCCAATGCTCCAGCATACCCTCTACAAAACTCACAGGAACCTGGAACATCAGGAGGGTTATAGAGTGTTGTAACAGCTGATCTACAGTCACCCAATCTGGAGGTGACAAACTATCATACCAGGATCTCAGACATGAGGCTACAAATACTAGTGGGGTGTGATCAATGCGGCTAACTGTCGAAGAAGACATCTGTGTGGGTCGTATCATAAGACCATCCAGGGGTCAATGCTGAATATCTCTGGACTTACATATGCATAACATAATACATGCATGATATAACAATAGATGGAAATATGATGTAGGGAATGGAAAACTACATACATACATTCCTAAGTACATCATCATCTAATACATCATCTTTGTACAGCCAGAAAATATAGGGAAATGGGGCACAACCTCCTAACGACTAACAAAGGCCTATCAAAAGATATAACGAGAATGGGGCACAGCCACCTAGTATCTAACAGAGGCCTATCAAAAAATATAGCTAGAATACACATCAGAAGAAGTCAATAGTTTTGATGTCTACATCATCTATCTTGTCCATCTGATATAACTCCTTCTGAGTCACTGGATCTCTGCCAAGAGGGATGTCAGGCCTATACAATGGAGGATATACACTGGCAAAACCATGTGGGTCACCTGAGAGGCCAGCTCTAGATCTATACGGATCAAAAGTATCTGCCTCTGAAAGATCTATGCCAAAGTGCCAGATGAAAAAATGTGCCCAGTTCAACTGCCAGGTTAAGCTGTCAATCTACGTCAAATGAGTCAGATCTCGAATGCAGGCCATCAAATCCGTCATCATCATGGATCCAGGAACCATATCCCCCATGAACTGAGTGGCGTGGGTCTGGGCTTCAATGGTATAAGGGGACCACCAGCGGTAGAATACCTCCTAAGTAAACGAACCATCTAACAAAGTGAAGCCGTCAACTCCCATCAATGGGATATCACTGACAAACGACTAAGACATAGGCCAATGACGCCTGGTAGGAGGCAAGATCGGTACACAAATCTCTCCTGTAATACTCGTGATTGCACGCTCTACCAAATAGAACTCCCATCCTCCATCTATGAAGAGTGGAATCCGACGGGTGGATATCACATACTCGACACCAGTCGAGAACCCATCCTTAAAACCAATTGTAAAATGGTCCCCAGAATAGGGAATCCAAGTAATGGCATCAGCTATCAATAGCTCCAACTGTAGGCGATAATGGGTGAAACCCTAAGCTATAGGAACCTCTGCCAACGTGGAGTGATGTCATCACCATCCCCGTGGATAGGTATCTGGACCTAACAGACTAATGGGACACAATCATAGGAGCCTCTCATAATCCCAAAACTTCCAACACAAAGGCAAACATCTATGGTCAGTCAACACTCTTAACCTGTACATGTGAAATCAAAAGAGAAATACTCAGCAGTAGAATCGGGTAAAATCCTAGGCAAGCCTCCGTCAAGCCCTGCGAACGAATGCACATTCTTCTGAGCCTCTGAGGAAATAGGAGAAGGTGTAGGAGCCCCAATCATACTCTCCATTATGATCCATTTCTCGTGTGGCGCTAACTAAAGCGAATGACACCATAGAAGAGTTATCCACTATGAAGCAACCTCTGATAATCACCAGGAATAACCTCCGAAGAATGCAATCCCTGACTCTCACATCAGCGAGTATGGGTTCACTCAAAAGCCCACTCATAGCATCTACGCTCAAAGGACTTACACGAACTGTCCTGCCCTTGAACACCTCAGTCGGGACTCCTAGCAAGGATCTAACGGCAGTCGGGGTAATGTTTGCCGTACAAGGCACTGGCGCCCCTTAAAACTCTATACCGATGATAAACCGCCAGTCCATCGGTGTCATCATCACCTCATAATTCAAAAAATTGAGATACTGAGTCTGGTGAAACCAGCGCTCAGACAACACCCTAAGATAACCCCAGGGACAACGACAGGGGAGGATGGAAAATAACGCCTCAAAGCCCCAGCCATGCACAATCTCTCGATAATCTAGATTAAAAGCCTGATATAGAGAGTTTATGCTGAACCAATTCCCTCAAGGCTGCGTAAAGCCGGGAAATTACATCACAAAAGTAAATAAACATCAGAATCCTTACTCCTCATCAATAGGAAAGAGGAAGATCAAATCCACCTTTTATCTCATTTGCATGCAAGTAGACCGAGGGGTGGCGACTCAAATCATCCAAAAGCTCTGGAATCGTCACATGAATGCCTAGGAGATCCCTGCATGGAGCATGAGCAACAGGAGTGGGAGCCACAACCGGTACGTCCTCCTCCTCATCCTCAACATCTGGTACCTCAACCTAGATAGGACGAATCACCGCCTCTACCAAACGACGAGGCTGTCTGACTGAACGGGGTTGAGGCACATCAGAAGCCCTCCTCTGCACACCTAAAGTGGTCCTGCGGGAACTACTCAGCTGATCTGGATCTATATATCTGGACACAAGTCTCTAAATCACCTCAAAAAAGGTGTGGTAAATTCTATCCTAGAGCTTTTCAAATGCATTTTATGACTATATGCATGCATGCATTACTTTAACATACGCTTAGAATAGAGTTAAAAATGCATTTCTACCCAATGCCTAGACTTTTGGAAAATTTTGCCAGAGTCTCCTTTGTAAAAAGGACTATCTACATGCACATAGGCATGACTAAGTAGCCATTCAGTAGCACACCTGCCCACAGTCATAAACATCCTATATGCATAAAAATATTAAAGTCATAATCCGTAAGGGTAGCCTGATTACCAGGATTACTTTGATTTACAACCTTTGCTCATTTGTCCTCAAATAGGATAAGAAATAGCAGAAAAATTTGCCAATTTGACTGTTTCAAAAGTTAAATTTTTTTACATCATTATGTTCAAAATGATTAAATACTAACATTTACTATGTTGAATATTTTTTATCAAACCATATGAGTATGCATATTCACTACTATGTGTTTAGAAGCATTTCATGTGATAACTCATTTTCCAACGGACAAAAACTGGAAAAGAAGACATGCATACATTACCAGGATAGTGTAGAACACTTGTATGGTGACGAATTTTGCAGAAAACAGCCCGAACTAAGCAAATCTGAAGAAGAGCTCTCAAATTCTCTGTGTGGCGCAACTTGAAAATAACTTATAAAAGGCAAATGGCATACAAGTACACCCACGGATGGCCACAGGTGTACCTGCGGCTATCCTAGGTGAGTCCCACCCCTCCGGCTCAGTCCAATTTGAGTTGTAAAGGAGGTTTCACAGGCTAAAAAGTCAAATCAGGAAAAAGGATGTTACGCGACTGAGTAAAAAAGCTTGAAATCATGGTCTTCAAAGACCAAACTGCGGATCTACATATCACTCATTGGTATTCGCCCAGGCACAGGGTTAACTATACCGATGCTCATAGTTGTTGAAAACTACACTCGGCAATACCTCGCAAAGGTTCGATGCCATCAGTTCGGAGTCGTAACTCTAAAGACCTATCTCCAGTAGGGATTTCATACAACTTCAGCTATTGGCAAGTAAATCCAGCGAAGCGTCAGAAGTATTCTGATGATCTCAGCCGTTGAAGCACATTTTAACGAAGGTCAAGTAACCTAGACGTTATTTCAGTCCTTGGCAAGTAAATTCAGGGAAGCATCAGAAGTCATCTGATGATTTCATTTGTTGATGCACATTTCAACGAAGATCAAACATCCTTGACATCACCAGCCGTTGTTAATTAAGCCCAGTGAAGCATTGGAGATGGTCTGATGATGGTATTCTTTGAAGAACATTTCAGCAAGGGTCAGGTTACCCTAACAACACAGACTATTGGTAGTAACTCCGACAGAACATTTGAAGGACCTGGCGATACAAACCAGGGACAACTATCCTCATCGGTGAAAAACGATGATGGAATCTGGTATACAAATCTTCATCAGATAAAGGACAATCCCCACGAGTCTCTTCTACATGAGAGATACATCCTCAGTGGGAAATCTATACCAAGGATTAAGAACTTTGGTGATAGCCCCAACGTCAACATCCTGGAAGTTCCTGAGAGCTTTGGAGTACACATCCAAGAAGTTCATTAGGGTCATCTGTGATAGCATCAGTCCCCAACAAAAGTTGTGGGACCAGACAGTCATCACATCCCATTGGAAAACGGTCCAACAAAGCACATTCATCATGCATTTGCATCATACTACATTACATTGCATGAATAAGATAAAGAGGGGAAACTGTTGACATTCAAAATTTCAGCATTCCTATTACTAACATTGCAGGAGGGCAGAATCATCTTCCAAAGATAACCCTAGAGGTCAAACCAGCTCAATCCCGGAGACAACCTTGGGATACTCAGTTTTTCTAGCTCAGAGACAACCCTGAGATACTTAGTTTCAGTCCCAGAGACAACCCCGGGAGTTTTAGTTCCAACCTTGGAGACAACCCTGAGGAATGCAGTTACAGTTTCGGAGATAACCCCAGAAAAGCACATTTTAACCCCCAGAAATCAACTTTAACCTCGGAGATAACCCCGAAGCACTTAGTTCCAACCCCAAAGATAACACCAGGAGGATAGGCACACCTCAGAGATAACCCTGAGAACATTCCGTACTCACAGCAGCCAAATCTCAAAGATAACCCTGAGCAACGACTGTTAAATTAGCCTAGAACCGGAGATAACCCCGGTGAGGGACAAAATCATCATTTTTCCACCTCGATCCCACATTCACGCTATCTCAACAACATTTCAACTCACATTCTACATAAAAGTGTCCTAAAAGAACCATAGCTCAAATCCCGAGTGACTACTACACAAAGTACACTGGATAGAATTTGAAGACCTGGAGATCTGGTCATGGACCCATTTTCCCGGCTTCGTACAACCTCTTATACTATGTCATTATGTAGCTCTCGACAACAACATTTCGAAAAGGTATTATAAGCCTCAATCGGATTCTCAGATCAAAAGTTATGAAGGTTTAAACGGATAACGCATTGCATGCGTGCACGTACTTTGAGATGATAGGGTCCATAGAGCCCGGGGCACCTCCGGCTATCGCAGGTAAACCTGTGGCTCCCCCTCTATAAATAGAGGGATTGTGATGGCCATTTTGAAGAGAGAAAGGAGAGGAAACCCTGTCCATTTTGCTTTGTACACACTTTAAACCGAGTGTTTTCTCTTTCCGAACACCTGTGAGCTTGTGTTTTGCTACATTTTACCTGTGGAAACTGAGTATTCATTTATTTAAAGCTATCTAAAGTCTTCTTGGCAACCCACTATAAGACACATCACATTTCTTAAAGCCTTTCTCCACTTTCATTCACACACAGTTATTCACGTTGAGAGTCGTGTTACATGTATGTATGCAGGACCTTGATTACGTGGCTTTTATTTTTTTTAATATATATATATATATATATATATATATATATATATATATATATAGTAAATGCATCGATATATATCGATCAAGGCTTAATCGTTGATTCGATTAAGCCTTCGATATATATATCGATCGTTATCGCTTATATATGTATATCATCGAATTATCGATTGAGCCTGGATCGATATATATCCAGTGGATCGATATATATATATATATATATATATATATATATTAACACTTTCGTCCTGCCTGGGGTTTACTTCATGGAAATTGATCTCACACACACATATATATATATATATATATGAACAATCAACCTCCACGAAGTAAACTCCAGGCGGGACGGGAAATGTAAATATATATATATATATATATATATATACAACTTTTATATATATATATATAACTGTTTACAACTTTCCTACATATTGCATCATCATGTGAGCCTAGGAATCATGTGATCACAGATACAGTTCCTGAATCTAGATTCGGTTCCCGTGATGGACATTTTTCAGCTGTTACCAGCTTGTAAATTATTCACGGTGTTCGAATTTCCTTAGATGGCTTTCATGCCCACAAGGAGTTCGGCACTGCTCTGTACAGATATTCTACTAATTTCAAGGAGTATAGAAGCAATAATTATCAAAATAAGTGTAGAATTAGGAATATAAAACGAAATAATATTAATTACATAGTACAATGTATGGAAGAAAAAATTATTTCTTAAAAATATTGAACAAAAATAATATCCCTTTCGAATATTGAACGAAAATAATATTCCTTACGAATATTAAACGAAGATAATATCCCTTACGAATATTAAACAAAAATAATATTCTTTACAAATATTGAACGAAAATAATATTCCATACAAATACGAAAAACGATATCTCTTACGAATATAAAATAAATAACACCCCTTACCTAAAAAGGAGAGTACTTCTAACTGGTATAGCGGAGATATTCTTGAAAAAAACTTGTACTGTTTTCTACACTAAAAGTTTTCTTAAACTCAAAAGAAATACACTCAATATTATAGAAGAAGAATTATGTGATTCTGGTGTGATTTTCATTTCTAAACTAAGCATCCTATTTATAGGAGAATGGCAGGATACTATTTGAATTAAAAAATCACGGGTGAACAAAGAAAGAAAATCAATGGCGTTCGGTTGAATTTCTGATTTCACTATGCAGCATTATGCAAACACTATGCAGTACTATGCAAAAACTATGCAGTACTATGCAATATAAAACAAAAACTGGGATAACTTTCTACCGACGATTTTAAAAAATGAGTAAGTGGGGGTTCATGTAATAAGCCAAATTTATAATAAATACTTCATGAAAGCCCCTTTTATTAATCACAATTCACTTAATTAATCACATTTTTAGTCTTTCAACATTTATTCATCATTAATATTATAACTCACAATATTAACAACCGGATCATTCCTAGGAAAGAGGGGGATTTCCGATAAGGACTTCTCTTTATTGGCGCGCAATTAGATGACCAAACCCCTTTCCTCGATAGAACTTTCTAAACATTGTCAATAATGTAAATAATAATATGAATAACTGTGTCGTCTCAATTATTGATTTAATAATATAAAATATTATGCAGATGATACTGTGACAATAATTAAATCAATAATATGAGATACTATGCATCAACTACTTTTGCAATAATTGAATAAAACTGAGTGACTTTTCACATAAGCATCAATAATCAAAGATACTGTACAATATCGTCTGCTACTGTCCAACCACACATATTACTATACTTTTATCACCGGGTATTTCAACAGTTAACGATAAAAGTCTTGCCGTTATTTTTATAAAAAGGTTATTTCTGTCACTTTCTATATTCGACAGTAATTCCATTGTGGGGTCCACCAATGATTGTCCCATCATACGGATATTCCCCAACAAAAGAATATTCCCCGACCAAACGAATATTTTATGACAACTTGCTTACTTTGCAAAATTTGTAAATATTACCCACAACTATAACATTAAATTAAATCCAGACCTTATTATTCAAAATGATATTTAGAGAAAATTAAATCTTTATTCATAAAAGTTGGGGTGGTACTAACTGATCTCCCCACACCAATGGGATGGAACTAACTGGTCTCCCCACACCAATGGGAGAATCAACGACCATCTAACTTGCGGTTGAATCCTCAAAGAGAAACACCAATCCATAAGAGATGAAACTACCTGGGCTCCCCCATACAGAGGAGTATCAGCGACCATCTGTGGTGTGATCATCCTCAGAGAGGAAAGCCACACTCCTCTCCATAACTACATATAGAAACCAGTCCCAAGACACCAAAAGGGTAGGGAATACACACAGAACAATGATCCATTCTGAAAGATCCTAAGACATCTCAATGTCCATCCATCAAGGGGGAGTTCAAAATACATCAAGATCACATGCCCTGGAGAAATAGGCAAATATCAAGCAAGTAATAAGGCATAACTAAAAGGGAAGTGCATCAAAACATATTTCCTTGCCATATATAATGATGTTTGATATATATAATGGGTACTGTACATGACAAAAATTGCTAAGCTAGTCTATGCAGGAAAATACAAGCTCATCATAACTCAGTGGATATACGTGCTATTAAGTCCAACTTGAGTTGCAAAGGAGGTCTTACAAACTGAAAAAGTCAAATCAGGAAAAAAGATGCTACGTGATTGAGCGAAAAAGTTTGAAATCCTAGTTTTCAAAGACCAAACTGCGGGTCTACATATCACTCATTGGTATTCACCCAGGCACGAGGTTAACTATATCGATGATCACAGTTGTTACAAACTATACTCTGAAATACCTCATAAAGGTCCGATGCCGTCAGTTCGAAGTCGTAACTCGAAAAACCTATCCAAAGTAGGGATTTTATACAACTTCATTCGTTGGCACGTAAATCCAGCGAAGCATCAGAATTCATTCGATGATCTCAGCCGTTGAAGCACATTTCAAAGAAGGTCAAGCAACCTTGATGTTATTTCAGTCGTTGACACTTAAATCCAGTGAAGCGTCAGAATTCATATGATGATCTCCGCCGTTCAAGCACATTTCAGCGAAGGTCAAGCAACCTTGACATTATTTCAACCATTGGCAAGTAAACCCAGCAAAGCATCGAAAGTCATCCGATGATCTTAGTCGTTGAAGCACATTTCAGCAAAGGTCAAGCAACCTTGACGTTCACCATCCGTTGGCAAGTAAATCCAACGAAGCGTCGGGAATTATCCAATGATTTTATCTATTGATGCACATTTCAACGAGGATCAGGCAACCCTGACAACACAGACTATTGGTAGTAACTCCGATAGAACATTGGAAGGACCTGGTGATACAAAACAGGGACAACTATCCTCATCGGGGAGGACCGATGATGGAATCTGTTATATAAATCTTCATCAGACAGAGCATAATTCCCCCAAAGTCTCTCGTACATGAGAGGTGCATCCTCAGTGGGAAATCTGTCCCAAGGATTAAGGACTTTGGTGATAATCCCAATGTTAATATCTTGGACATTCCTGAGAACTTTGGAGTACACATCCAAGTAATTCATCAGGGTCAACAGTGATAACTCCAGTCCCTAACAGAAGTCGTGGGAGAAGACATTCATCACATCCCGTTGGAAAATAGTCCAACAAACCACATTCGTCATACATTTGCATCATGTTGTATTACATTGCATCCTGATTATCTTGTCACATATCAAGTGTCTAGTGTTCTTTATCTTATACATGCCATTACATTGCATAAATATGATAAAGAGGGGCATCTGTAGACAATTGAAATTTTGGTATTCCTGTTACTAACATTGCAGGAGGGCAAAATCGTCTTTTAGAGATAACCCTACAAGACAAATAAGTTCAATTCCGGAGACAACCCCGAAATCCTCAACTTTCCATCTCGGAGACAGCCCTAAAGTATGCAGTTGCAGTTCTAGAGATAACCCCGGAAAAGCTCGTTTCACCCCCACAAGTCAGCTTCAACCTCAAAGACAACCCTGAGGCACTCAATTCCAATCTCAGAGATAACCCCAGGAGGTCACGCACACCTCAGAGACAACCCTGAGGACACTTAGCACATACAACAGCCCAATCTCAGAGATAACCCTGAGCAATGACTGCTAAATCAGCCAAGAACCAGAGATAACCCCGGTAAGGGGCAAAATCATTATTTTGCCACCTTGATCCGACATTCACGCCGTCTCAACAAAATTTCAACATACATTCTACACAGAAGTGTCCTACAAAAACCATAGCTCAAAATTATGAGTGACTACTATACAAGACAGCACAACGGATAGAATTTGAAGACCTGGGCATGGTCCCATCTTTCCGACTTCGTACAACCTCTTATCCCATGTCATTGTGTAGCTCTCAATAACAGCATTCTGGAAATGTATTATAGGCCTCAATCGGATGCCCGAATCAAAAGTTATGACGGTTCGAGCGGACAACGCATTGCATACGTTCACGTACTTTGAGACGGCAGGGCCCACGGAGCCCGGTGCCTCCTCGGGTAGCCGCAGGTGGACCTGTTGCTGCCGCAGGTGCACTTGCGGCTCCCCCTTCTATAAATAGAGGGCTTGGGGTGGCCATTTTAAGAAGAGAAAAGGCGAGGAAGCCCTATCCATTTTATTTTGCACACACTATAAATTGAGTGCTTTCTCTTTCTAAACATAAGTGAGCTTGTGTTTTGCTACATTTTACCAGTGGAAACCGAGTATTCTTTCATTTAAAACTATTTGAAGTCTTCTTGGCAACCCACTGTAAGACATCTCACATTTTTTAAAGCCTTTCTTTGTGATGCCCCCAAAATAGGTATACAACACCCATTCTGAGTCGCCAAAAACATAGTACAGAAACAACTACAACTTTATTAATACAATTGTCGTGCAAAATACGACAACACATAAACTGTGAGTTTAAATACAAATATTGTCATCTAGACAATATCAACACTCAAATAAGTCCTCTTTACAATTATTGATACACTATTTTACAAAATAGTGAGGACTACTAAAATGACTTTCTAGAACCTTCATTCCATACCCCGACTAGTACTCGCTACATTCTCGCCTCCTTAGAAGAAAAATAGAACAAAAAGGAAAAGGGTGAGCTCAACTAGCCCAGTAAAGAATATTATGACTAAGATAATATAGGACAAATTATCGTTAGTCCTCAACAGGGAAAAAATCTGATAGAATACAATAGAAAACAAGTTTTAAATCAATATTCGCAGCGGAAATAATAATTCATAGAAGAGTTACGTAGAGAATGAAATATACTATTATCTATGAATTTAAAAGCTCATCATTAATATTTTATCCCTATAACATCAATCAATATATATCTTGAATCAAATATTCATCTTTGCACTACAGGTCAAAGATATTTATCAGTTGGTCATGTTCATCTCAACACATGTACATCTTTGCACTACGGGCCAAAGATATTCATAAGAAAATCAACCATCTTTGCACTACAGGCCAAAGATGTTCAGTTATATCATCATTTAAGACTGAGGATGATGAAAAATATTTTAAGGAAAACGAATCCAGTGAAACAAAAGAACAAATATTAAGGATTCATACTTTAAACAATCCAAGTTCAAAAATACTTCATAAATAACCATAGTGAAGTAAAATTCAAGAATGATCAAAACATGGATACAATCAAAGCTAGTATCCATAATAGATATTTTGGACAAAAATAAAATTTAATTTTTTTTTGTGAATAGTGCCGTATTCGTGAATAGTGTCGTATACGTGAATAGTAACCCCAACACTAAAAGACAAGAATTTCACAAGAAAAATCTTACCAATATTCTAGCATAATGATATTGAAAGAAATAATATCATTTATAAAAAAAATAACATCCCTTACCTCGAAAGAATAGTACTTTCGGGCCGAATATCGATACTTATTTAAACGAACTTGCACCGTATAGCAACACTCAAAGTATCAAAATACTTACAAGAATACGCTCGACAATATAAAGAGAGAAAACTTTAGTTTCTGGTGTGATTTTCAATTCTAACCTAAGCACCCTATTTATAGGAAAATTCTTAGAACACCAAAGCAGAAAATTTAATATAATATTAATATAAATTAAAAAAATTCATGCCCACCTAAGACCAACTGAATTCAGTTCATTTTACATACTATTGGGGCCCACTAACTTGTTAAAAACGTTTACTCAAATAATATGAATTATTTATCTGATAAAGGAAGATACTGTGTAATGACAATTATTAAAACAACAATAATATAAAATATCAACGCAGCAATTATTGAATCAATAAAATAAAATATTGAACAGTAATTACTTTAACAATTATTGAGTAGTGCCTTCTTATGTAAGAATCAATAATTGATGGAATACCGTGTGCTACTGTGTTTTAACCACTGAATATTTCAACAGTATTAACGGTAACAACAACTTATACTTGTCATTTTCTTCATCCAATTGCTTTCCGTTATGGGGCCCACACAAGGCTGCGCCGTCATACGAATATTCCCCGACAGTAAGAATATTCCACGACCAAACGAATATTCCCCGACAACAATGAATATTTTATAACCACTTTCTTATTTGAAATATTTGCGCATTTTACCCATAACTAACCACATTAATCAAATCAACCCTTACTATTTTCAAAATAATAAATGGAGGAAATTCAATTTCATTAATAATAAGTTGGGGTCTTACAACCTCCCCTCTTATGAAATTTCGTCCTCGAAATTGACGTACGTACCTGGTGTTTCAAAAAGGTGAGGATACCTCGCTTTCATTTCTGTTTCAAATTCCCGGGTCATTTCCTCAATAGCATGGTTCCTCCACAAAACTTTGACTTGTGGTATGACCTTTGTGCGTAGGACATGCTCCTTTCTATCCAAGATCTTGGCAGGTACCTCCTCATACGTTAAGTCTTCGGCTATCTCGTCTGGTTCTAACTCAATAACGTGGTTCGGGTCTTTCACATATTTACGAAGCACAGATATGTGAAAAATATTATGAACACGAGACATACTTGGAGGTAACGCGAGTCTATAGGCCACATTTCCTACTCGGTCAAGAATCTGAAATGAACCAATAAATTATGGATTGAGCTTTCCCCTCTTCCCAAATCTTGTAACTCCCTTCCATGGGGCAACTCACAATAATACATGATCCCCAATACTAAATTCCACGTCTTTTCGATGAAGATCCGCATAACTCTTTTGTCGATCTTGTGCCATTTGTATACGTTATCGAATCATTTGGATATTTTTTGTAGTCATACGTACCAACTCTGGTCCCAATAATGTTGCTTCTCCCACCTCATCCCAACATACTAGAGAGCGACACTTTCATCCATATAATGCTTCAAATGGAGCCACAGTTATACTTGCCTGATAACTGTTGTTGTAGGAAAATTCCACCAATGGTAAATACTTATCCCAACTCCCTTTGAAATCTAGGACATAGAGTCTTAATAGATCTTCAAGAGTTTGAATAGTCCTCTCTAATTGTCTGTCCGTTTGAGGATGATATGTCGAAATGAATCGTAAATCCATTCCCATAGCTTTCTGTAAGCTAACCCAAAATCGTGAAGTGAATCTTGGGTCACGATCCAAAACTATGGATACTGGCATGCCATGCAACCTCACAATCTCATTTACGTACATACGAGCAAGACGTTCAAGGGAATAAGTCTCCCGTATCGGCAAGAAATGAGCAGACTTGGTTAATCTATCAATAATAACCCAAATAGCATTTATGCCTTGAGAAACCGTGGGAAGACCCGTAACGAAATCCATGGTAATGTGTTCCCACTTCAATTTTGGAATCTCAAGTTGTTGCAATGGACCCTTAGGCACTTGATGTTCCGCCTTTACACGTTGACAAGTTAAACACCTCGAGATAAACTTTGCAATCTCTCTCTTCATATTGTTCCACCAAAATGTATGTCGAAGATCACGATACATTTTGGTACTTCTAGGATGGATTGCAAATGGTGTATTGTGTGCCTCCATCATGATCTTGTTCTTCAAATCAAAGTCGTTAGGAACACAAAGTCTTGAGTGGACTCGAAGTATTCCTTCTTCATCGATTCTTGCTTCTGGAATAGCACCTTCTTGTACTTTCTTCTTCATACACATCAGCTCCGGGTCTGTGGCTTGAGCAACTTTAACTTTTTTGATTAAAGTCAGTTCTATGCGTATACTTGACATCATCGCACTTGTTCCTGCATATGATCTTCTACTCAACGCGTCAGCTACCACGTTTGCTTTTCCAATATGGTATTGAATGGTGTGGTCATAATCTTTTAACAGCTCGAGCCAACGTCGTTGCCGCATGTTGAGTTCCTTTTGGGTGAAGAAATATTTGAGGCTTTTATGGTCTGAATATATCTCCACTTTCTCCCCATACAGATAGTGCCTCCAGATCTTTAGCGTGAAAACGACTGCTGCCAACTCTAGATCATGAGTAGGATAATTCCTCTCATATTCTTTAAGTTGTCGGAAGGCATAGGATATGACTTTCCCATGCTGTATGAGAACACATCCTAACCCATTGCCTGAAGCATCGTTGTAGATAACAAATCCATCTGATCCAGATGGTATTGTCAGAACAGGTGCCAAAATGAGTCTCCTCTTAAGCTCTTGAAAACTCTTCTCGCAATCCTCGCTCCATATGAATTTTGTATCTTTTCGAGTTAACTAAGTTAATGGAGTAGCAATTCGAGAAAACCCTTCCACGAATCTGCGATAATAACCAGCTAAGCCCAAAAAGCTATGAACTTCGGTCACCGTCTTCGGTTGCTCCAAATTTTGTATTGCTTTAATCTTCGCCGGGTCGACAGATACTCCATGTTTTGACACCACATGCCCAAGGAATGCTACTTCCTCAAGCCAGAACTCGCATTTCTTCAACTTAGCATAAAGCTTGTTTTCACAAACCCTTTGGAGTACCAGCTTCAAATGGTGTTCATGATCTTCACGACTTTTGGAAAAGATGAGGATGTCATCAATAAAGACAACAACGAACTGATCCAAATATTCTTTGAATACTCGGTTCATCATATCCATGAATGTCGCAGGAGCATTAGTCAATCCGAAAGACATGACTAAGAATTCATAATGCCCGTACCGAGTTCTGGAGGCAGTCTTTGGAATATCCTCAGTTCTAATCTTCAGCTGATGATATCCAGAACGAAGATTGATCTTTGAAAAGAATTATGCTCCTTGCAACTAGTCAAATAGGTCATCAATGTGAGGTAGCGGATACCTATTCTTGATGGTGACATGGTTCAATTCTCGATAGTCAATACAAAGTCGCATACTCCTGTCTTTCTTCTTTACAAATAAAACAGGAGCACCCCAAGGAGATGTACTAGGACGAATAAAACCGATGTCCAACAAATCCTGTAGTTGGACCTTTAACTCCTGAAGTTCAATAAGAGCCATTCGATATGGGATTTTAGAAATGGGCTTTGTACCAAGTTCAAGATCAATAAAGAATTAAACTTCATGTTCTGGAGGTAGACCAGGAAGTTCTTCTGGAAATACGTCAGGAAATTTACTAACAACAGGAGTATTATTTAAATCTGACGTGTCTTTATTCAAATCCATAACATAGGCTAAGAAAGCTTGACATCTGTTTTTCAATAAACGAATAGCTTTATGACTTGATATGACAGTGATTGATTTTAGTGGTTTAGTTGCTTGAATTCGTACAACAGGTTAGTTAGGAATATGAAAACTAAAAACCTTACGAAAATAATCAATTTTGGCATGATGAGTAGTTAACCAATCAATTCCTAAAATCACATCAAAAGCAATTATCTTTAAAGAGATAAGGTCAACAGGTAATGTGATGGTGCCAACTTGGATCAAACAAGATTTATAAATAGTATATGTGATGAAAGTTTCTCCTAACTGAGTCACCACAGATAAATCAAAGTCTAATTTCTCCGAAGTCAAGTTTAAACGTTGAGCACAAGCAGGAGAGATAAATGAATGTGTAGCACCGGTATCTAGTAAGGTATAAACTTCGCAGGAGAGATAAACTTCACCGTTGAACGTACTTGTTATCTCACTCAAATAATTGAGCCCTGTTCACAACATCTGAATATAGAAAAAATTTATGAGAAATGAGATACTAGCGTATGTCGGGTTTCAAACCTCTCAGAAACATCCGCGTCATACGTTCCTCATTCTCCACAAAATGAGGTGCAAACCTGGATAACTCAGCGAACTTCGCCTCATATTGGGATACCGTCATGTTGTTTTGCTCCAGTCTAATAAACTCTACCTCCTTCATATGACGAATACTTTCAAGAAAGTACTTGTCATTGAACAGTTTCTGAAATGTTTCCCAAGACATGCTGAGTGCGGCTGGATGGGTACATTTCACAGATTCCCACCAGTAATCTGCCTCATTACGGAACATAAAGGTGGCGAAAGGAACCTTCTGTTCCTCCGTGCATCCCAAGACATCGAATATCTTAGTAATTTGTTTTTACCACGTCTCGCCTTTAATCGGATCCGCTTTCCCTGCATTCGGTGGTCCCAACTCTTTGAAGCGCTTGGTTGTGACAACCCGCGTGCTTATCATTTCCAATTATATTTTGTATACGAGTCTCCTTCGTCTGATTTTACATGAACTGCAAAAAGCTTCTAAACATCCCATCGTTCATAGTCTGATCTGTGGTGTTGTTTACAAGAGGAACATTGTCGGCCTGTTGCACGTTCTCCTCATTGGTGAGTAAAGGAGTCTCCACAGTCTCATTTACTCCACTGTTAACATTCTCAGTTGCCATTCTCAAATACTGCCATAAAACAAGGGTTAATTAAAGAAATTAACATATCACATAATATCCCTATATTATGACCGACCAACAAATAAGCTTAGGTAGGACATACTAGCGAAGGATTTACTCATCTCTCCCCTCCTAGTTCTATTCTCCGATCTCCGCCAGATATCGTATCCCTAAGCTCTGATACCAACTGTGACGCCCCCAAAATAGGTATACAACACCCATTCTGAGTCACCAAAAATATGGTACAGAAACAACTACAACTTTATTAATACAATTGTCGTGCAAAATACGACAACACATAAACTGTGAGTTTAAATACAAATATTGTCATCTAGACAATATCAACACTCAAATAAGTCCACATTACAATTATTGATACACTATTTTAAAAAATAGTGAGGACTACTAAAATGACTTTCTAGAACCTTCATTCCATACTCCGACTAGTACTCGCTACATTCTCGCCTCCTTAGAAGAAAAATGGAACAAAAAGGAAAAGGGTGAGCTCAACTAGCCCAGTAAAGAATATTATGAATAAGATAATATAGAAAAAATTATCGTTAGTCCTCAACAGGGAAAAAATTTGATAGAATACAATAGACAACAAGTTTTAAATCAATATTCGCAGCGGAAATAATAATTTATAGAAGAATTACGTAGAGAATGAAATCTACTATTATCTATGAATTTAAAAGTCCATCATCAATATTTTATCCCTATAGCATCAATCAATATACATCTTGAATCAAATATTCATCTTTGCATTACAGGCCAAAGATAATTATCAGTTAGTTATGTTCATCTCAACACCTGTACATCTTTGCACTACGGGTCAAAGATATTCATAAGAAAATCAACCATCTTTGCACTACAGGCCAAAGATGTTCAGTTATATCATCATTTAAGACTAAGGATGATGAAAAATATTTTAAAGAAAACGAATCCAGTGAAACAAAAGAACAAATATTAAGGATTCGTACTTTAAACAATCCAAGTTCACAAATACTTCATAAATAACCATAGTGAAGTAAAATTCAAGAATGATCATAACATGGATATAATCAAAGCTAGTATCCATAATAGATATTTTGGACAAAAATTAAAATTTAATTTTTTACGTGAATAATGTAAATGATTCGTGAATAAAGGTCGTATACGTGAATAGTAACCCCGACACTAAAAGACAAGAATTTCACAAAAAAAAATCTTACTAATATTCCGACATAATGATATTGAAAAAAATAATATCATTTATTAAAAAAATAACATCCCTTACCTCGAAAGAATAGTACTTCTGGCTGGAATATCAGATATAACGCTGAAAGGAACTTACACCGTATAGAAACATTCACAGTATCAAAATACTCACAAGAATACGCTCAATAATATAAAGAGAGAAAACTTTAGTTTCTTGTGTGATTTTCAATTCTAACCTAAGCACCCTATTTATAGGAAAATGCTTAGAACACCAAAGCAGAAAATTTAATATAATTTTAATATAAATAAAAAAAATTCACGCCCACCTAAGACCAACTGAATTCAGCTCATTTTACATACTAGTGGGGCCCACCAACTTGTTAAAAACGTTTTTTCTTTTAAAAATTATTTAAAACTTCAAAAATCAATTATTTCGGAACTTCGGAACTTCAATAATTCAAAATAAATAGCTCTGTTATCAGAAAAATTCAAATCCTATGTCCATTCCATAGGAAATTTAATTCTCTACAACTTTGCAAAAGAAAGTTTTTCCAAATTCTAAACAGAAATTGACCGAAATTCACAAACGGACGATTTTGTAGGCTATAATCAAATTTCAGTCAAGAAATGGGGTCCACAAACATGAAAAACATTTTTTACATATTTTTAGTAACAAAAATACTCTTCCTCCTCATATATTCATATATCACACATTCATTATAAAAATATCACCATTATTATATTATTAAAATATAATAATATATTTAAATGAATTATTTTATCAGAAAAGATAAAATATCAATTTTTCAACAATTGTTACTTTAAAATTTTCTCCATCTATATCCACATAAAATGAATATTTTCCTTATCATATAAATCAATAATTAATTATTCATAAATAATATTACAGAATCACAATATCGACAATCGTGCCGTTCCTCAGAAAGAGGGGCTTTCAATAAGGATTTTTCTCCTTATTGGCGCAATTGATCAGTGACCAAACCTCTCCTTATGTAACTTTCTAGACATTGCCAATAATGTTATCTAGTAATATTACTCAAATAATATGAATTATTGATCTGATAAAGTAAAATATTGTGTAATGACAATTATTGAAACAACAATAATATAAAATATCACCGCAACAATTATTGAATCAATAAAATAAAATATTGAACAGTAATTACTGTAACAATTATTGATTAGTGCCTTCTTATGTAAGAATCAATAATTGATGCAATACCGTAATGCTTCGTGTTTTTAACCAATTTAAGTATTTCAACAAAGATTAACGATAACAACAACTTAAACTTGTCCTTTTCTTCATCCAATCGGTTTTCGTTATGGGGCCCACACAAGGCTGTTCCATCGTACGAATATTCCCTGACAGTAAGAATATTCTACGACCAAACGAATATTCCCTGACAACAATGAATATTTTATAACCACTTGCTTATTTGAAATATTTGCGCAATTTACCCATAACTAACCACATTAATCAAATCAACCCTTACTATTTTTAAAATAATAAATGGAGGAAATTCAATTTCATTAATAATAAGTTGGGGTCTTACATTCTTCACTATCATTCACACACAGTTATTCATGTTGAGAGTCGTGTTGTGTGCGTATGCCCAGACCTATGGTCCGAGGCTTTTTATTTCTTTATATATATATATATATATATATATATGTATATATATATATATATATCATTGAGTTATGCCTCGATTGAGCCTAGATTTATATTCGGAGCGTTTACTGCTTTTATATATATATACTCTTGAATCAACGAAATGAGCCTGGATCGATATATTATCGATGCGTTTACTTATATATATATATATATATATATATATATATATATAACTATTTACAGCTTTCCTACAAACTGCATCATCATGTGAGCCTAGGAATCATGTGATTACAGATTCAGTCCCTGAATCTAGATTTGGTTCCCGTGATGGACATTTTCGGCTGTAAGCAGCCTGTAAATTATTCACGGTGTTTGAATTTCCTTAGATGGCTTACATGCCCACAAGGAGTTCGGCACTACTTTGTACATTATTTTCTCGAAGATGTTTCACATCTCGAAAATAAAAAGCAATCAAACCGAATAAATAATAAAATGGAAGTATCAAAAAGCTCAATTACTATTGAGCATAAAGGTTTGAAAAACTTGTTTTACAAAACATCATTGCTATATCTTGTTGAAATTGAAATGTTATACAAAATTGAAACCCTTTGTATATAGGTGCAAACGAGGAAAAGCACTACTTCCAAATAATTGCACATTAACCTACACACACACACATTCAGATAGAAGTTTAATGAAAAGTGGCGGTCACCATGGTAACACTGATGTCGGGGGGTGCCTAACACCTTCCCTCCGCATAATCAAGCCCCCGGACCCTAACGAATCTCGATTTTACAGACCCGTCAAGCAGTGTTACATCACTTGGTCAATGTGCAAACCTTTTCTCAGTTGTATTGGTGCAACCATTTAAAAATACCAACTGGCGACTCTTACAATCCAATCGTCGACATATACATGTCGGACCTTTTCAAACTTGTTTTTTCAAACAAATCTCACCTAACATGAGAACACCAAAAGACAAGAACGGAAAGGGACAAATAAAAAATCCCGACGTCGACACCCTTAATAGAAAACATGTACTAAATTTCAGTGTTGCATATAATTATGGTGGTGCTTAACTAGTATATAACAGAATTTATAGGGCTCTAATTTCACAATAAGAAGATATCTGAGTTCCATATACAATATCAATGCTGGCAAGACACCACGACATAAAACATCACAACAGTTTCTCATGTATACATATACACACAAGTAAGTAGAAGCCTTCGAGTTTTGAACTCTTGTCTGATAGAAAGCGTTCCATTATAAATTCCATTACACTTTGTCAATTACAATTTCTTTAACAACTTCACCTTCATTACAACTTCGAACAAAAGACAACTAGTTTTTCATAATAACAAACAAACAGAGAATAAGTATTACAAAAACTAATTTCTTTAATAATTTAATTTCATGACTCATTTCAATTATAGTAGGATCGTGCATAGTGGAATTATTTGGTTGCAGGGTTTCAAAAGTTGGTGATGATTTTTCTTCATTTATAGCCTTGCACCATCCCAAGAAACTGCAATTTCTATCCGAGGCACGCATAGTAGATTCGACCTTCATTTTTATTCTTATCGGAGCGGTTAATTTTACAAATCGTAAATTGTCCACAATGACATTGCTTTCTTTAAATCCTTATATCAAATTCATTGCTCTCTACCATGCTTCCTGATGTCATGTTGTCTTTATACAAAAATGACAAATAAAAAGTTTACCTTATAATCCCTAAAATTTTATAAGAAAAATGTATTGTTGTTAAACCATTATCCTGCATTATCAGGTAAAGAAAAATATAAACTAACAAAATTTCGAAATAAGAAATGCCTAAAACCAAATAAAAGAAACTAGAAAAAATTCACATACCATTTTGGTAAAATCATTAATTAAAGGCATTTTAATGGCATTTGTATACAAATTATATATACAAATTTTTCTGTTAGTGCCATCGATGAAGACCAAACATGACTTAGTACTCACATGCCCTGGAAACTCAATGGGATGAATATCATTGTGAAGTTAGTGATGTAGAGCTGACACTAAGCATTAGAGGTAGCATTGGCAAAAAGAGATCACAAAGCTATAAGCAACATTGCAGCCTAAAATTAGACGACTTGAGGGATGTAGACTCATCTGGTTTTATTAAAACTGTTAAAGGAGAGGAATTCAATGATACGGATAATACAACCATGGCTAGTTCAAGCACAAATTTCAATCAAAAAAGTAAACAGCCTCATTGGATTTTCCAAGATAAAAGCTTGAGCAGAACCTAATCTTTTAGACTAATGTTCGTTTCAGTTAACATCTTTTTACGTGTATGTTTTGTATCCTCCATTAATTCAACACATTTTGGTGCATTTATAGACCTAGTTTAATCACTTCACGTTTTGTTAGATATGAATATTGTACTAATAATGCCCCCAATTTTTCTTTGTATATCGACTAGTAAAGTATAACAGAACTTTTTTAGACAAATTAGGAAAATTTTTATGGCCTCGCATACAATTATTCAATGTAGTTTGAAATGTTGAATTATGTACATTTCCCTCGCATATCTTTGTAGTGCAACCGTGACGAAGAGTCTTGCAAATATAACATTTTGTAATGGAAAACTGTAAATGGATTAAATATAAGGAAATTGAACCTCAATATTGTAATGAAGAAATTGGTGTCTTATTTTTACTTTTTCACAAAAAAGGACGAAGATGATACCCATATTATCTTGTACAATTAATTAGGGGCATTTTAGTGGCATTTGTATACATAATCATTATACAAATTATTTAGCTAAAATAAAATTTTGTAAATAAAATTTTTATTTCTCATTGTTACAAATTTGTAGCCATCTATCTAGCTATCTAACTATGGAGAGAATACTGTGAAATTTACAAAATAAGAATTTGCACAAAATTTACACCCAAAACAAGAATTTAGACAAAATTTACAAGCGGAAAGAATCTAGCAACACCCAGATTTTCCTTTTCCAATAACTTTTTAGGGTTTTGAGAATTTAAGTTTGTTCTACTCAGATTTAGGCGAATGAGAAAGTAATGGTATGAATACCTTGAAGGCTGCTAGAAGAGAGAGAGGGAAGGAAATTAAGCAGCGACAGCGGCAACGAAGCAGAGACTTAATGGCTTCCTGGATGGAGCAGCGACATGATATGTGAATTTGTGTTGTTTTAGAATTATCAGAGAATGGGAGGAAGAACAAGTTTAGATAGAGAAGGATGAAATATTATTTCACACCCTTTTCAACAAGAACAAGACCTCTTAAATAGGCCAATAAAATAACCGTTACTAGAAAAGAAAAACTTCTAACAATTCTCCTACTTAGCTGCCACTACTAACTTATCTTATTGACAGAATCAACTTGGTAACTCAACTAAGACCAAGTCTAAGACCAAGTCTAAGCAAATCTCCAAGACCCATTACGTCCTCAACATGCGGACATGTTGTTGCATGCTAATTGTGAGACTATCATTCCACCCCCCTAAAACGGTCCTTGTCCTCAAGGACGAAAAGTTGGATAAGTGCGCAGAAACCTCCATTTGTTCTCCCAAGTGGCGTCTTCAGCAAGGGCACCTACCCACTTGACAAGGATTTCCTCTTTTGGTCTATATCGGCCCTTTTGTATGACCCTACTATAAAGGACCGTCTTAGGTTGGGGAAGTAACACAACATCCTCTGTGGTTAGAGGTAATTACGGCAAGACTTGAGATGTGGCTCCCAGATGATGCTTTAGCAGACTTACATGGAAAACATCGTGTATCTGAGAACCCTCAGGCAACTCCAGGCGAAAAGCAACTGGGCCGATGCGTGCTAGCACCTTGAAAGGCCCAAAAAATCTAGGTGATAATTTGAGATTACTTCGGAAAAAAACTGAATGTTGTCAGTAAGGCTGTAGGTGAACGTAGACGTAATCCCCCACACTAAATTGGATGTCGCGACGGTGCTTGTCTTCTTGTATCTTCATTCGGTTCCTGGCCACTAACAAGTGTTGGCGCAAATCCTTCAAAATCAAGTCCATGTTATGCAAGAATTCGTCCACAACTTGGACTTTGGTGGTTCCAGGCACATAAGTTAGAATATTAGGAGGAGGAACCCCATAAACAAGTTCAAAAGGAGTGAACCCAGTTATGGAATGCTTGGCAGTGTTATAATTGTATTCAGCCCAAGCGAGCCAATCCATCCACTTCTTGGATTGGTCATGCACGAAGCAACAGAGGTATTGTTCAAGTGTTCGATTGACCACTTCCGATTGGCCATCCGTTTGAGGATGGTATCCCAAACTCATACACAAATAGGTACTCTGCATTTGAGATAAAGTCTTCCAAAAAACACTTACAAAGACTTTTTCGCGGTCACTTACGATCGTCCTTGGGATACCGTGTAACTTAACAATGTTGTTCATAAAAGCCTTAGCTACAATGACTGCAGTGTATGGATGTCGCAGCGGAATAAAATGATCATATTTGGTGAGGCGATCTACAATAAACATTATGACTGAATGCCCTTGAGAGGAAGGTAATCCTTCAGTAAAATCCATGGAGATATCAGTCCAAATTTTTTTAAGAATTTCCAAGGGCTGGAGGAGACCGCCAGGCTTCATTGTCTCAGTTTTACAACTTTAACAAATCGCACATTCGCAGATAAATTATTTTACATCAGTACTCATACCAGGCCATACACATACATCTCTTATACGATTCACCGGTTTATGGAACCCAAAGTGACCCCCTGTTGGAGATGAGTGGTGTTCCGCGAGCATGGATGGTATCAAAGAAGACTTTGGACTCAACAAGATTTTATCCCTTTTAAACCAAATTACCCCATCACGACAACTATAAAGAGAAAGTGATGTTGTTTGGTTAGTCTTGAATTGGAAGTAAAAAGAATCAGATTTTACCTCTTGTTGGAGTGTGGCCCACCACGTTGGATATGGGAAAGAGATTGTACAGAATGTGAATTCTGCTATCCTGGATAAGGCATCAGCACCTTTATTTTCAGCCCCTTGCTTGTATTGTATCTCGTAGTCATATCCTAGTATTTTAGGCAACCGCCGAAGTTAAGTTGGTGTAGTGATTCGCTACTCTAAGAGATACTTGAGACTACGTTGATCCGTTCGAACGATGAAGGGCTTGCCAAGGAGATAAGGTCTCCACTTGCGAATGGCTTTGACGATGGCCAACATCTCTTTATCATATGTCGAAAGCGCCAGGGCAGCTCCCTTCAATGCCTCACTATAAAAAGCAATGGGTTAATGGGCTGGTTGTCTTACATCAGAATCGCACCAATTCCCATTCCGCAAGTGTCACATTCGATCATGAATGGTTGAGAAAAATCGGACAGGCGCAATACGGGTGCAGTGGTGAGGGCATGCTTAAGTTGTTTAAAAGCCATGTTGGCTTCAAGAGTCCAACAAAAACCTTCTTTGGTGGTGAGTCGAGTTAATGGGGCTGCCATGGTGCCAAACTCGCTTATAAACTTTTTGTAGTACCCTGCAAGGCCAAGAAAAGCACGCGCTGCCTTTGAAGTAGATGGTTTGGGCCACTCTTTAACTGACTAAATTTTTTTCGGATCAACTAAAACTCCTGTAGCAGTAATTATATGCCTAAGATAGTTTACTTGCGAAGTACCAAACTCACACTTGAACAATTTAGCTGCTAATTGATTTTCCAACAATATTTTTAGCACACATTGAAGATGATTAATTTGATCTTCCCAAGTTTTGTTGTACACAAGAATATCGTCAAAAAAAACTAGCACAAACTTACGTAAATGTGGCCTGAATAAGTCGTTCATGAGGCTTTGAAAAGTAGCTGGGGCATTCGTTAATCCAAATGGCATGACCACGAACTCGTAATGGCCCTCATGAGTGTGGAAGGCCGTCATATAGACATCCTCTTCATGGACACGGATTTGATGGTAACCAGAACGTAAGTCAATTTTGGAAAAAAATCTTGCACCAAATAACTCATCAAGTAATTCGTCGATAATCGGAATTGGGTACTTATCTTTAATGGTTACGCTATTCAAGGCTCAGTAGTCGACACAAAACCTCCACGTGCTGGGGAAAGTAGCTGGGGCATTCGTTAATCCAAATGGCATGACCACGAACTCGTAATGGCCCTCATGAGTGTGGAAGGCCGTCATATAGACATCCTCTTCATGGACACGGATTTGATGGTAACCAGAACGTAAGTCAATTTTGGAAAAAAATCTTGCACCAAATAACTCATCAAGTAATTCGTCGATAATCGGAATTGGGTACTTATCTTTAATGGTTACGCTATTCAAGGCTTAGTAGTCGACACAAAACCTCCACGTGCCATCTGATTTTTTAACAAGGAGCACAAGAAAAGAAAATGGGCTGGTGCTAGGGCGAATTACACCCGTTTCCAGGAACTCTTGCACCATTTTCTCCATCTCTGCCTTTTGATATTGAGGGTACCTATAGGGGCGAACACTGATTGGCTCTTGATTATTTTTGAGGGGTATTCGGTGGTCATGTGGTCTGATAGGTGGCAGTGTATGCGGTTTTGAAAACACTTGAGAAAATTCTTCCAATAGCCGAACCATGTCAGCAGGTTGTGATGCCAATTGGTTGGCGTTTGAAGTTATTATAAGTGTGGGTTGAAGCGTGACTTGCATGTAGTATCCCAACCCTATTAGGTGTTGCAACTCCTTGCTATCTAAGGGTTCCAATTGAGTGCGGCCTAACCCTTGAAAAGTTTCTTTTCTCACCTCCATTGTGAAACGTCATTGTCAAGTTCCGATAGTTAGTTTCCATAGGACCCAAGGTTTCTAACCATTGAACCCCCAATACTACTGGACACGCTGCCACAGGAAGAACATAAAAGTCGGCTCAGATAAGGTGGTTCTGAATATTAAGTGTAAGGTTCTGACAACGTCCGGAACATTCTATCTTCTCACGATTGCCCACCATCGCCTAAAAATTTGTATCATGAGTAATAGGTAAACTCAACTTGTTAACAATGTTTTGATCAATAGAGTTGTGAGTGCTCCCCCCATCAATGAGCACTGTACCTGCCTTGTTTCTGATTTTTCCAGTCACCCGTAGAGTTTGGGGATGAACCGTTCCCGCCATAGCATGGAAAGATATTTCTGGTAAGGTCTCATTGGCACACTGATCATTGCTTTCCTGGTCTTCTTCTCCATCAATATTAGTTAGACAATCCTCAATTATGAAGAACTATGGGCGCTGACAACGATGTCCGGGAACATACCTTTTGTCACAATAGAAGCAAAGTCCTTTATCACATCTCTCCTTCGCCTCTTGCCCTGTAATATGACGAACCATGGTATTTGAAGCTCTATTCGGTTGTTGAGTTGGTGGAGGGCCAAGAAGTCCTGCAACCGAAGAGGCTTGATTGCGTTGAAAGGTTGAGGCATTTGGAGGTCTGAATGCGTTATTGCCGCTTATCTTTTTGACTAAGGTGTTACGTTCCTCAATCAAACGGGCTGCCCCAATGGTATCCGCTAAAGTCTTGGGTTGCTTGACCTTCACGCGTCTGAGGCGAATATAAATCTCTCGCAAACCCGCTGATAAAACATCCAACTAAGAAGCTGTTCCGGCAAGCCATCCACACGATGAGAGAGTTTTTCAAATGCTTCTTGGTAGGATGCCACGATCGAGGTTTGTCTCAATCGCGTTAATACGTCGGAGGGATCCTCGTAATCCGTTGGACCAAATCGAAGGAGGATAGCCTTTGTAAATTATGCCCATGTAAGGGGTCCTTTGAATTTGGTCAACTACCGATGCCATTGGAGGGCAATACCTTCAAGATAGAAAGAAGCCAATTGAACTTGCTGCGCTTGGGCAATTCCCTGAAATTCAAAGAATTGTTCTACCTTGTAAATCCATCCGGTAGGGTCTTCGCCGTTGAAGTTTGGAAAGATGAGTTTCAAATGTGCATGGTTTCGGTCGGGGTAGTTGTTATGGTTTCGGTCAAGGGTATTGTTGGTATTGGGAAGAGGCTAGTTATGGGAGGCTTCGGCTGGGGCAAATGGATTATCAATGGGAGTGGTGTTTTGTGAGACTCGCATGGTTTGGAGTTCTGTCAAAACAGTTTGGAGGGTATCATGGATTCGGTCAAAGCTGGACTCGTGGCGAGTTAGGATTTCGCTGACTTCATTGTGAAACTCAGCATTGCTTCGGGCTCGAATGTCCATAGAACCGACTCTGATACAAAATGATATGTGAATTTGTGTTGTTTTAGAATTATCAGAGAATGGGAGGAAGAAGAAGTTTAGATAGAGAATGATTCAATATTATTTCACACCCTTTTCAACAAGAACAAGACCTCTTAAATAGGCCAATAAAATAACCGTTACTAGAAAAGAACAACTCCTAACAATTCTCCTACTTACCTGCCACTACTAACTTATCTTATTGACTGAATCAACTTTGTAACTCAACTAAGACCAAGTCTAAGAAAGTCTAAGCAAATCTCCAAGACCCATTACGTCCTCAACACGCAGACATGTTGTTGCATGCTGATTGTGAGACTATCACGACAACAAAGTAGAGATCTGGTGTGAGAGAGAGGGAAGTGATATACGCATATTGGTAAAATGAGATTGTGGGCTAAAGTTTTTTTTTTTTGGTTTCTCTGTTGATGTGGCACATCCAGCTCACCCGGTCCCCAACCCTGGTCCCCAATCTCTATCGCTCCAGAATTATTGATTTGATTATTATGTGGGGCGTTTCTTTAGGAAATCTTAAATTTTTGGGGCCCCATTTTTCTCTCCTCCCCACAACCACTTCATCTTCAACCTCTCTCTCACTGATCCTCCCCACCACCACTCATGTTCCACTCCCATTACATCATAATTCATATATGTTCAACCTATTAATCTTTCTCTCAGATCTATCCACTACGATGGTAGAATACATGGTAAAGGAGGTGGATGCGATGGTGGTGGAAGAGAAAAGAGAACAGAAAGAAAAGAGTATTGTTGAGAAAGTATAATTGGGGATTATGAGTAGTTGGAGAAAAGTTGTTTTGGATGGAGATAGAGTCCATATCAAGGGAGAAGATTTGATATCAAATTGGTTGTGGCAGTGAGAGAAGGTGGTGGTGGGGCTGTGAAGAAGAAGAAGAAGAAGAAGAAGAAGAAGAATTAGTGGTGCTGGTGTTAAAGGATTATTGGTTATGAGAATGAGACGAGAGGAAAGTTAATAGCTTTCTACTAAAACAAACCATAATTAAAGGTTTTTTATACATGGTATATACATGTTTTATAAATTAAATATGCCAAATTATATAGGAATACAATCTGAATGTGTCACGTGCACGGGAACGCGAGACTATTCCGGTTACTTTTTTGTCAGTGTCTGTATTGTTAACTTAATTGTGTTTTGGGGTCTTATTGGAATAATTTGTACTTTAAGAATTCATTTATAAAACAGGTAAAATTTCGAGCAACTAAAGTACAACTAACACTATAAAAACACAGTTATTTAGCGTTAAAACTAAAAATGTGATGCATATGGACAAAAATGTTTATTAATTTCAATGTTTTACAATATTTTATAATGTAACCCTTGAAAATTTACATATTTAATTGTTTAAGTCTAGGAGAGAATAATTATATTATAATAATATTTATTGATAGTATAATAAATAATAAATAGTCATTACAATTTATATTTGGATTAAATAGGACGGGATGGGACCAGCTGAAAGGTATTGTTGTCGATTAATGCATTAAACTCTTCCTCCATAGCCTATCGCCCAATGTTTATGTTGGGAAGCACCAAGAGAAGTAGAAGGAATAAACAAGTCATCAAGATCACTGATGGGCGGATTTACCTTAGGCCAGTGGGATTAATTCACCCCACTAAATTTTTGACAGGCAATTTTTAATTTGATTTTAATTTTATAAAATGTTTAGTGAAAATAAAAAATTCAGACTAAAAGACTATTAAATGTCTCAAATTTCTACTAACACCAACACTCCACTCTTTTATATTGTTTAGTAACTTACACATCGAGCACTTATATTTTTACGCTATTGAAATAGAGACAATCATCACGATAGTTTCAAACAATGAAATCTCGAAAATGTTATTATAAATAATATTTTAACAATATTATTTAGTTTTATAATTTATTTTAGAGGACACGAAAAGTGTCTCTTATAATAATGATGTTTTAAAAAAATATAAAATATCATTTTATATATAACATAAGATCAAGGAAGTGTATTCAATTACATAAAACAATATCGATTTTATATGAGCAATTTCACACAATTATTTGCTGATATTCCTCGATTCTACCTTTATTTTATTGTATTTTATTTTTTATAAATTTTATTTTAAAAAATTAACCCCATTGAATTAATAATTTGGATCATACGAGTCGATCACATGTTAGAATATTGAACTCGTAATTTTTTCTGTTTTGATTTGGTGTTTCTTAGTACCATTGGATGCTTAGGCATATAATTTGGTTTTAGATATCAGTTTGTGGATCTAGGAATTATTCAGTAGCCTAAATGAGAAGGACTATAACCTACAAAAACACAAGGTTTGGATTGGAAATCTAACTTATGCTTGTTAATTATATGTTTGCAAGTATGAAAAACATAATCATCCAGAAGCAAGAAGAAAATTTTAATCTGATAAAATTTTCAATAATACTTCCATAGGGGACTTATAGTTTATTGCATGGGGGAACATCACTATGAGCCAAAAGGGTTAAACCGAGGTGAGGAGTGTAAGCATTTAAGTCCACTATTGTTCGGACATGTTGGTAGTCCTGGTTGTCGATCTTTAGTAGAAAATGATTGATGACAACTTCCTATTCCTCGGGGTTGTCTCCAGCTCGTGGGATCCTCGTTCGCTCAGATATGCACAGAACATTCACATTTTGGTCTACAGCTAAGCCGTTGTGGGCAACTCCAGTGTGTAAAAGGTCAGTAAACAAGGACAATTAAGAGATAGGCTAACAAAAATGTGTGTGGGTTTCAAGTGTAAAATTGTATCTAACATCTCCTTACCCTTGTTGTGACACCCCAAATCCGGGTACTTGAAATCCGTACTTGGTGCTCCATGATACCATTCATTCAAACTATTTAATATATTAATTAATTAAAATATTACATCAAAGTTGTCTATTCCCCAGTTACATAATCTCGTATACATAATGTTGAACCTTTGTAATTGAAACAAATAATCTCGAGCTCTATCCATAATTGAGGAAGAGATTCACTGTTCTCAATATTCTTCCATACTTCTTCATGCATTAATTGTTCTTTGTAAAATATCGTACTCTTATTTTTTTCATCTCTCGAACAGTGGCAGAACCAGAACATTTTTAGAGAGGGTCAAAATACATTAGTAAAAAAAATTATTTATTAATGCTTGAAGTGCTTCTTTCAAATTCATTTTGCCCAATTATAATATTTCACAACATCTTATTCGATCCAACCCTTGTCAACTTTTGAGTTGTGAGTAATGGCTTTAAATACATACATATATATATATATATATATATATGTCAGGAATAAACATGTGAATGATATTCCTATTTATATATGATTTGATTATGATATACATATGAATGAATATGCAAGTATGCTTGCATTAAGAAAAGCTGTAAAGTCCTCTGATAGATTATAGAAACATATGTACAAGGACTTAGAATGAATTGATCAAATATGTTAGGTTGATCCTACATAAGCAAAACAGCTTTGTAAAGTCCTTAAAAAGAAATGATGTACAATGACTATAAACATAGAAAGATCAAACATGTTAGGTTGATCTTATGATGTAATAGATAGGCCTGTCTGATCGTCGAGCACTGCACTAGAAATCGTAGTCTGCCAGGAGAGTCAAGGATAACTCAAGAGCTATTGAGGTAGAATCGTAGTCTGCAAAATAGTAGATCTCGGAGTTCGTAAACTTCTAGGAGAGACGAGGAATGATTGTAGTGTGTCGAGTAAAGCTTCCTCGGAGCCGTAGTCTGCTGAGGAAGTCATGTTCAAAATCGTAGAGACAACACGCTTTCTGGTAAATAGAAGCATATGCTTAGAAGTCAAGTCAAGAATCATAGACTACACTCGGAGTCGTAGAGTCTACTAACAGCCAAGTCAAGGATCGTAGACTACACTCAGAGTCGTATAGTCTACTGATCATATCAAAGACAGAGATCGTTGTCGAGCAAGATCAGATGAAGACAACAAGCACAACGACAGAAATCGTAGTGTCAAGATCTCGATCTACGAGTCGAGTGAGTATTTGCCTGTACAAAGGTGAATCATAGAGTGTAGAGCTAGGACCTCAACAGATGTGCTCACAAAGTCAAGGTAGAATCGTAGAGCAAACACGATTCTCAACAATTGAGCACTCCCAGAATATCCAACAGAATGAAGCCTCTGGTTGGAACTACAAAGATACATCTCACCTAAAGGAAGCTAGAAAGCACTCAACGAATGGCATGCAAGCTAATAGAAGATCTAAGCATCAACACAATCAGCATCCAGAGTGAGTTGTGAAGCCATTCAAGATGAAGTCTTCCACAAGATGATCACAAGAAGACTTCAGTAGCTGACTAAGGAAAGTCAGCATGTGCAGTAGCTGACAAGTGGAATGATGACAACGATCTTGAAAGTGACCAGGATCGTAGTTTTTTCCAAACAAAGAAGGAAATGATGGAGTATACAAAGTTACTGGTCAGTCTCTGAAAAACAAGGCTAAAGTAATTAAGCATTAGGTCAGTCCATTGATGATAATTGAATGGGAGATCACAAGGAGAAAGCGAGCTAGACACGCCACAAATATGAAGTGTCTCGTTATTCAGAAGGGGCCAAAAACAAGTAGTCAAGCCATCAGTGTCTAAGAACAGTCGAGGCAAACAGAAATATTGAAGCACTGCACAAAAGGAGGAAGAGGTGTTCTACACTGAAGATCAAGTGAACACTCCTCAAGATCGTAGTGTTGACTCTACTTGTTGATGATTGGGTAATATACCCATGAATCGGATATTTTTGGGCTTAAATTATTGTATTCTCAAGGCATTTAGATTCATTTTTACTGTGTTTAGTTGTTATTTTGCAAATTCGGGAGTTGCAGGGACAAATTGGGGAATTTTGAGCTAACAATGGCAATTTTGTAAATACTTTGAAGATTGACGTCATGACGCTCATATCGAGATAACGTTTGGTAGCCGAGGCTGGCCGTGATATTTGTTGACCAAGACGTGCGTGTTGACCAGCCGTTGACTTAGTTGTTGGGTTTTAATTGATAATTGCTGAAGTTGATTGGGAAAAGGATTGTGAAGAGATGGAATAGGAGTATAAAAAGAAGCTAAGTTGCTGAAATTGGGACTTATCAACTACACAATTGAAGGCTAAGCAAGGAATCAATATCCAATTGAAGATTTTATTTTTAGAGTTTCTTCTTCTCCATTCTTTCAATTTATGTAATTCTTTAAGGATGATTTTCCAAAGATTGTTGGTTTTAATTTTTGTCATGAAGTAATTTCTTAAATTAAGATTTCAATTGAACCTTTTATGGCTATGAATTAGTTATTCGATTTATTCCAATTATTTATGTCAAAGTGAACTGTTTATCATGCCTTGTGCTGATTGATTAATTATTTTGCCAGTAATTACCTTGTTACTCTAGAAGGAATTGAAAGAGGAATTCTAGGGTTAGAACTGGGCACGATAACGTGTGACTTAATTATTTGCAAAGTGAATAATTAGGTTTGTGAATTGAATGGAAATATCTGTTCACTGCATGTAACACATAAGGAATTGGGATTAAAATGAGTTTAATTCAATTATTTGCATAGAAATATAGCAAGATTAATCTGGATTAAATAAAAGTCAATTGATCACTTGGAAAAGGACTTTTGGCATTTGAGAATTCCTGTTAACAATTCAGTAGGCATAATAATTGGGATAATTGGATAATTGATTTATAGTTCATAATTGGGGATATTGAAGTCTTAATCCTTATTTATCTGAATTCATTCATTTAAATCTTAGTTTTGTTTATTTGATTTATTTTAGAATAATCTCCTTTTAATTTTTTAATTTAATTTTCTTAATTATAAAAATCACATTTTATGGTTGTTTAAATAAAATTGGATTGATACAGTACTAGTAGTTGGAATTTATTGATTAGAATTCTCTGTGGGTTCGACACTCTATCTTATCACTTTATTACTTGTTGACCGTGTATACTTGCATGTATTCATTGATTGTGAAATCGACCAACAAGTTTTTGGCGCCGTTGTCGGGGAATTCTTTATTAATATTAATTCCATATTAGTTATAATCAATTCGATCTTAATTTAAACATTATTTATTTTTCCTCTTGTATTTGCAGGAATTCTTTGCGAGTGCATGCACACTAGATCAAGGGCTAAAAAGGAACTTTTTCCTTACACAGATGATATTGAAAGGAAGTTCCAAAAATTGCAGTTGAATAGTGCGGGGTCACCTGTGGAAGAAAATCTGGCAGAACAAGAAATTCCAGTGAACATGGCAGGGGATGAACAGAAATCGCTTAGGGATTATGACATGCCGAATGTCAAGGATATACAGTCGAGTATTAGGAGACCGACAATCAATGCAAATAGTTTCGAGATAAAACCGGGAATAATTCAGATGCTTCAGAATACATGTCAGTTTGGGGGTAGTTCGATAGATGATCCTAATAAGCATATCTTAAGTTTCTTGGAAGTTTGCGACACCTTCAAATTCAACAATGTATCAGAAGATGCTGTAAGGTTGAGGATGTTCCCGTTTACCTTGAAAGATAAAGTGTGAAGTTGGTTACATTCTTTGCCTCCTGGCTCAATCAC
The DNA here is from genome assembly GCA_020205615.1 of Panax quinquefolius. NCBI lineage: Eukaryota > Viridiplantae > Streptophyta > Magnoliopsida > Apiales > Araliaceae > Panax > Panax quinquefolius. The sequence continues at coordinate 89,372,120 of CM035158.1, forward strand.
AACTTGGGACGACTTTGCTCAAAAATTTCTAGCTAAGTTTTTCCCACCAGCGAAGTCGGCCATACTACGGAACGATATTCACACCTTTGCTCAGTTCGACTCAGAATCGTTATATGAGGCGTGGGAAAGATTTAAGGATATGCTCCGTAAGTGCCCACATCACGGAATTCCGCAGTGGATACAGTTGGGGATATTTTGTGATGGTTTGCATGCATCCACAAGAGCCAACATTGATGCAGCAGCAGGTGGAGCGATCATTTCTAAAAATTTTGATGAGGCATATCAGCTATTAGAGATAATGGCCAACAACAACAATCAGTGGCCTATGACTAGGTCGAACCCTCCTAAAACACCAGGAAAATTTGAAGTGGATCCTATGACAGCATTAGCAGCACAAGTGGCCGCGATAGCTAAGAAAATGGAAACATGGAGTCCACCATCCACACAGCAGGTAGCAATGGTTTGTGAATTATGTGTTGGGGGTCATGCTACCAATCAATGTGCCATAAATTCTGAATCAGCTCAGTTCGTAGGGAGTTATAATCGATCTACCAAACCTTATCCGCATCAAAACGCATATAATCCAGGTTTGAGAAATCATCCGGGGTATTCATGGAGTAATAATCAAGCTCAAGCTCAAGCGCCGAGACAATAAAACACATCCGAATTTCAAAATCAGACTCAAAAACAACCAGAGAGGAAATCAAGTGTTGAAGAAGCCTTGAAAAAATTCATTAGAGCTACTGACAAAAGGAACGAGGAACAAGACAAAAAATTGAAACAAGTAGAGCTGAATATGAAAAGCCAAGGTACGTCGATAAAGAATCTGGAAAATCAAGTGGGGCAGATAGCACATGCACTGAATTATCGACCACTTGGAACACTCCCGAGTGACACAGAGAAAATTCCGGGCAGAGATGAGCATTGTAAGGCTGTAACTCTACGAAGTGGAAAGGATTTGCAAGAGACAGTCAAGGATAGGGAAAAAAAGGGTCAACGCAATAAGTGAAATAGAGGAAGTCGTGGGCACCGGAAAACGTCAAGATGAGACCTTAGAGTAGAAAGAACTGGAACCAACCATCACAATGCCTCCCATACCATATCCGTAGAGGTTTCAGAAATCCAAGTTGGATAAGCAGTTTTCAAGATTCTTGGATATTTTCAAAAAACTGCATATCAACATCCCCTTTGCCGAAGCTTTGGAACAAATGCCGAGTTATGCCATGTTTATGAAGGAGGTTTTGTCGAGAAAAAGGAAATTGGGTGAGTTCGAGATAGTGGCATTAGCAAGAAGAGTCTTGTGTAATTATACATAATAAGTTCTACTTAGAAGCTCAAGGATCTGCAGTTCGCAAATATAACAAGGCCAAATTAGGCCAAAAATCAATCACACGTAAAATTATACATAAATATGGCCATAACTTCCAATTAGTTATTTTTACACGAATTTAGACTTACCCAATCATTGTAATACATATATAATCATTACTTAACCCATCTAGCATGATTTTTAACAAGTTATAACACATAATTTGCAAAATCAACACATTTACTTCCACTATTCTTGATGTTCTTGAAGGTTTTGAAAATAAAAAAAATGAAAATTGTCACTACGGATTCGTTATAACACCGAATCCGTTTATTTAAACTTTGGTCTCTTCGTATCAACATGCATAACAACATACGAATGTAAAATTTAGGGATAATATACGTTCAATACATGAAATATCACGTATAAGGCCATGTGGCCAAAACCCAAACTCTATAAATTTTGAAATAGCAATTCATAGTATTATGAAACTGATGACATGATAATTCACATAATATATATATAATCAAATACGATTTGATATATCTTAACCCATATATAAACTCATAATCAAACCCTTTTTCAATTACAGAGATTTTACAAAATATATGAAAGCCATTTTTATAAAAACTAAATGACGTAACTTTAAAATTTGGGAAGAAGGGATTACCCTTGAATACTCTGCTTAGATTACATAGGGTGACAACAATTCCCAATTTCTCACACTTCTTCACCTTTAATCACAGTATTCGCAATCTCTCTCAAAGTTCTCAAACTCTTTACGCCTCTCGCTTTTCCGGACTTAGAATAATAATAATAAAAGAAGGCGTAATATAATGAGAGGAGAAGAGAGGCGATGCAGCGTAATGGTCGATTAACCCAAACATGGGTAGCTTGCATCCAACCACTACTAGGGCCTTGTTTGGCAACCCTTAATTGATTGAAGTCATTTAATTTAATAAAGCTTTATCATATAGTTTGAAAATGCCACACTCCTTATAAAATAAATCCAATATTTTATTTAATATATTTTAAATAAAATATAATAATTTCTCATAAATTCACATAGTCACATAAATAATTTTCTCATTAATAAATAATGTCAAATTATTAATTCTCTAATTAATAATTAAATTAATTAAAATACCAATATGCTTATTAAATATTTCTTTTAATGCAATAAGCTCACATAATCACATACTTTGATAATAAAAACTCTCTACATTAATTTAATAAATGTAACACATATAATTAAATTAATCTACCACAATTGCGTCAATTAATTATTTAATCTAATAATTAAATCATCGAAAAATATTTATTTAATTCAATAAATATTAAAATTAATTACAAAATTCTCGTTCGTCACAGATAAACTGAGTAGTCATAGACCAAACACAAAACCCCTGCCCATACAAAAGTTTGTACAACTTAGCTATCACATGAGTCCTCACTTGAAATCCCACATAATCCTAGCTTCCTCTTTACTCAATACAAATTTCATTTAATCTGTATCTCAATATTTACCACTCTTACCTGAGTTTACATCATAAAATTTCATAGTACAACTTACGTACAATAATTCAGCTATAAATTTTTCAATCATTCGATTGATCCTTTTTCCTTCTATGACCTCATCAGATCACGTTGTGATCTCTTATTATAATCGTATTATATTACGATTCTTTTCTATCTTATGATCGTTTTATTTTACGATCTCCTTTCCCTTTATACTTTTAGTCTTATGGACTCCATCTATTAATTATTACTTTTTATCTTCATTATCAGAGTTGGGTAACTCTGGATCTTTATAACTTTACAAGATTCTTCTTTGAATCTTATTTACTTAATAATGAATTTCCCAAATTCAACTCTTAACAAATTAAACTCTATTTGCGTTTATTCATTATCCTTATCTCTGCGGTTATAGCCTAAGGTACATATACCTAAGGTTTATAACTTCAGTATTTTTACCAACTGTAACGCCCCCAAAATTGGAACTATTTTCCTTCCCGATCTTGTGCGTTAATATTATCTTGCTCTAGCTTTAAAACATTATTTAATGTTAAAATAGCTAAAATATGGAATAATTTTTTTTTCTTTCTTTCCATTCATTAATTCCCTGAATCGCAACCTTTATGATTCTTCTTTATACTAGAATCATATTTATTGTATGATTTATATTATCTCTATAAACGTATTAAAAGTTTAAGTCTCAATACTTCATATCTTTTCTATCGATGATTTATTTATCTTAGAACCATATCTATTCTAATTTCAGAATAAATATTCTTTATCCATTCAATATTTCAAACTATACATAACTGCCAATTACATTTGATAAAACTATCAATCATAGATTTATACCATTTCTAATTCAAGGAAATGTATTCATTTTGCACATCGTTCAATCTTCATCATCCTTATAGCAAGTAATATTGCCTAACATCATTAACCTACAAAAAGTTTATGTTTGCAAGATTAAGCTCGACAGCCCAACAAATTAAACAGTCTATCATGTTTCACATAGCACACAATTTCATATGCACTACATTTCCTTTACTATGCATATACGCATGCAACATATATTCTTTACTATGCATATCCTACATGCATCAATAATTCCTTACAAAGCATGCATTCATGCATTATACATTTTTAATTTATCGAATTACATCATATAACATGTGCTTGTCGACGTCGGGATTTTTGAGTGTCCCTTTTCGTTACTTGTTCTTTGGTGTTCTCATGTTAATGTGAGATTTGTTTGAAAAAACAAGTGAAAAAGGTCTGACATGTGTAATGTCGACGATTTGACTTTAAGAGTAGCCAGTTGGTGTTTTTAACTGGTTGCACCAACACAACCAAAAAATATTTGTTCATTGACCTAGTGATTTGACACTGCTAGACGGGTCTGTGAAACCGAGATTCATTTTGGGTCCGGGGGCTTGTTAGGCACCCCCTGACATCCGTGTTACCACGGTGACCGCCACTTTTCCAAGAAACTGTTATATGAATGTGTGTGTGTGTGTGTGTGGATCAATGTGCAATTATTTGGAAATAGTGCAGTACCTCGTTCGTAACTATATACATAGGGTTTGAATTTATAGAAAAAAAATCAGTTTTAAACAAGATATAGCAATGTCGTTTTGTAAAAGAGGTTTTTCAAACCCTGTGCTCAATAGTAATTGAGGCCTTTGATGCTTCCATTTTATAATTAAATGTTCGGCTTATTTTCTTTTATTTTCGAGATGCGAAGCATTCTCGAGAAAATAATATACAACAGTGCCGAACTCCTCATGGGCATGACAGCCATCCAAAGAAATTCAAACACAGTAAAATAATGTACAAAATGCTTACAGCTGAAAAATGTTCATCATGGGAACAAGATAGCTATATGTGAGCTAACAAGTGTAGACTTCTATGAGTTTAAATGAATAAACACTCAGCTCTCGCTGGATAAAAGATAGCTATATGTGAGCTAACAAGTGTTTAAAGATGAGGAAACACTCAAAAGATGTGTATGCAGAGTAAAATGGACAGGGCTTCCTCGCCTTTTTCTCCCTCTCTCTCTTCTCAAATGGCTAACCCCAAGGCTTGTATATATAGACGGATGGCTGCAGGTACACCTGTGGCAGCCGCGGTTGTACCTGCGGCTGGTCATGGTGCATTCGAGCCTCGCGGGTCCCATCGTCTTGTAGTACATGCACTCATGCACTGTAATGTCCGCTCGAACTTGCAGAACTTCAATCCAAGCATCCGAACATGGTATATCTAACCTTCTTCGGACCGCTTGTGTTGAGAGTTACGCAATGACATGGATTAGAGGTTGTACGAAGTCAGGAAGAGGGGTCTATGCCCATGGTCTTCAAGCTTCAAATTCTATCCAAAGTACTGCCACACGTAATAGTCACTCGGGATTGTTACTCCTCAGTTCTTATGGGACATTGTTGTATGTATGTATGTATGAAGTGTTAAGACGACGCGCATGTGTTTGAAATGGGCAAGATGATGTTTGATTCTTCGTCGGGGTTATCGTCGGGTTGAGTTAAAAGTAGATGTTGCTCAAGGTTACATCTGAGATTGGACCAATTTTGGTATGTCACGATATCAACTTGTGAGAGGAAGTGTTGAGGTGGCAAGATGACGTTTGACTCCTCACCGGGGTTATCGTTGGTTTGAGCGAAAAGCAGACGTTGCTCAGGGTTACTTCTAAGATTGGACTGCTGCAAGTGTTTGAATGTCGTAAGGTCATCTTGTGGATGTGCCTATCTTCTCGTTGTTAGCTCTGGGTCTGAGATATGAGTGCCTCAGCAGGAGGTCTGAGCTTAAAGCTGATCGCATGTATTTGGAACAAACAATTCCGAAGTTATCGCCGGAACTGCAAAAGTATCCCTTGGGGCTATCACCAAGGATGGAGTCGCTACTCCCAGTGTTAGTTCTGGGGCTAGAACTGAGCGTCGTGGTGTTATCGTCGAGACAGAACTGTCATCTCCGGTGTTGTTGCCGGTCTTTTGATCTACATACCTCGGGGTTATCTCCGAGATTGGAAATGACATTCCCGGTGTGTGTTCCGGGGTTTGGAATGACGTTCCCAGTTTATGTTCCGGGTTGGAACTGAACTTTCGGTAGTATCCAGAATGGATGTAAACTGTCTTTCAGGGTTATCTCCGAAAGACGAATCTGCCCTCCTGCAATGTTAGTAACAGGAATACAAAAAATTTTGAGTGTCTACAGATGCCCCTCTTTATCATATTCATGCAATGCAAGGCATGGATAGGATAAAGAATCCTAGACACTTGAAATGCAAGCAAGATAAACATGATGCTATATGCAGCAACATGATGCAAACGTATGATGCATGATTTCCAGGTAATCCTATTGGGATGACAATCAGTGATGGCTTGGACATGCGATCCAAGTCTCCAAGGATGTTGACGTTGGGGTTATCACCAAAGTCTTGAATCCTAGACATTGGCTTATATTCCACAGAGGTACCTCTTCTGTGTAAAAGATCTATGGGGATAAAGCTTTGTCTGTTTGAGGATTTGTATAACATAATCCCTCATTCTGTCGGAGTTACTGCCAACAGTTTTGTTGATGTCAGGGCTGCCCATCCTTCATTGATGTGTGTATCACCGAATAGATCCTTGATGGGTGCTTTGTCAAGGTTGCTTGACCTTCATTGATATATGTGTCAATGGTAGCATTGCGTTGTAACCCCCGTCGGGGATATGTAGATGAGTTGCTTCAATGGATTTACTTACCATCGACTGACATGACGTCAAGGTTGCTTGACCTTCATTGATGTGTGTATCAATGGTTTCATTGTGTTGTAACCCCCGCCGGGGATACGTAGATGCTTGAAAGATGTGTGTTGTGACCCCCGCCGGGGAGGTTTGATATTTCATGGTTTTGCATTGTAACCCCCGCCGGGGATATTTAATATTTCGTGGTTTTGCGTTGTAACCCCCGCCGGGAATATTTAGGGTTGTGACTCTACAAATGACGGCATCGGACCTTTGTGGGGTATTATCGAGCATGATCTCGTGAAAGCTGAGCTCATTGGTATAGTATACCCTGCATTCAGGTGAATACCACTGAGACGACGGGAGTTTAACTCTGACCAACAAGAAACCAGGATTTCCGGCTATTCCGCTCAATCGCGTAGCATTTTTATTCCTAATTTGGCCTTTTCAGCTTGTGAGACCTCCTTTGCAACTCTAACTGGAGCGAGCTGGAGGTGTTGGACCCATGTAGAAGTGTCGCAGGTACACCTACAGGAGCCGCAGGTGAGCCTGTGACCAACCGTGCCTATGTATAGGCGAATGGTTACTTTCATAAGTTATTTTCAAGTTGCGCAGCGAAGGAAATCTAAGAGCTTTTCTTCAGATCTGCTGAGTTCGGGCAACTTTCTGCATATTCTGCCACTGTACAAGCGTTCTTTACTGTTCTAGTAACGTATGCATGTATTTTTTTCCAATTTCTATCTGTTGGAAAATGACTTATCACATGAAATGCATTTAGACACATAATAGTGAATATGCATGCTGATATGACTTGATAAAAATATTCAACATAACAAATGTTAGTATTAAACCATACTAAACATAATGATGTGAAAAATTTTAACTTTTAAAACAGTTAAATTGGCACCTTTTACTGTCATTTCTTATCCTATCTGAGGACAAATAAGTAAAGGTAGAAAAGTAAAATAATCCTAGTAATTAGACTACACTTATGGATTTTTACTGTGATGTGATTAATGCATATAGGATGTATATGACTGTGTACAGGTGTGCTACTGAATGGCCACCTAGTCATGCCTATGTGCATGTGGATAGTCCCATTTACAAAGGGGCTATGGAAAAATTTTCCCAAAATGTAGGTATTGGGTAGTCATGTATTTTTAACTCTACTGTAGCTGTATGTTAAAATAATGCATTTTGAAAAGCTCCAAGTAAGAAATTACCACACCCTTTCTGAGGTGATTTGGAGACTTGTTGTCCAGATATTATGGATCCGGATCAACCGAGTAGTTCCCGCAGGACCACTTCTGGTGTACGGAGGAGAGCTTCTGAAGAGCCTCAACACTGTTCTGTTAGACAGCCTCATCGTTTGGTGGAGGCGATGATACGTCCTATTTGGGTTGAAGTGCCGAATGTCGAGGACGAGGAGGAGGATGTACCGATCGAGATTCTTGCTCCTGCTGTACGTGTTCCCCGTAGGGAATTGCCAGGTATTCAAGTGGCGAACCCAGATCTTCTGGGTGACTTGAGTAGGCATCCTTTAGTATACCTGTACGCAAACGAGGTATGAAGTTAGATCTTTAATCTTCCTTATTTCCTATTGATGAGGAGTCAAGGATTCTAATGTTGATCTGCATTTGATGTAGGTTCCCGACTTCACACAGCCTCGAGGGAACTAGTTAAGCATCCACTCTGTGTATCAGGCTTTGCATGATGACTATAGAGCGATCGTCCATGGCTGGGGATTTGGGATGTTCTTCTCCATTCTACCCCGTCGCTGTCCCTGGGGTTACCTCAGAGCATTGTCTGAGCGGTGGTTTCACCAGACTTAGTCACTCCATTTGTTGGACTGTGAGGTGATGATGACGCCGATGGATTGACGGTTTATCACATGTATGGAGTTTGGAGGGGAGCCGGTGCCTTGCACGACGGATATCACCCCTACTGCCGTCAGATCCTTGATGGGAGTTCGATTGAAGCGCTTCAAAGGCGGGGACTATTCGTGACAGTCCTTTGAGCGTAGATGCTATGAAGCGTCTTTGTTGAGTGAGCCCATACCGATGACGTGAAAGTCGGGATCGCATTCTTTGGCGATTGTTCCCGATGATCATTAGGGAAACGCCATAGCAGATAACTCTTCTACGGTGTCCTTCGCTTTGATCAGCGCCACTCGACACGTGGACCGTATAGGAGAGTATGATTGGGGTTCCTACACATTTGCCTATTTCCTCAGGGGAATGCGTATGCGATCGTAGGGCTTGACTGAGGCATGGTTAGGAATCTACCCATTTCTGCTGGTGAGTATTTCTCTTATCTTTTCCCCTCTATAGGTTAAGAGCGTTGACTGACAGCAGATGTTTGCCTTTGTGTTGGCAGTTTTGGGCCTATGAGAGGCTTCCTTATTTGCGTCCTGTGAGTGTGTTAGGTTTAGACACCTATCCATGAGGACGGAGATGGCATCATTCCATACTGACGGAGGTCCCTATTGCTAAGGGTTTCACTCATTATCGCCTACAACTGGAGTTGTTGACAGCCGATGTCATCACATGGATTCCCTACTCTGGAGAGCATTTGGGAGTTGGTTTTGAGGATGGGTACCCAACTGGAGTAGAGTACGTCATTTCTACCCGCAGGATTCCTCTCTTCACAGATGGAGGATGGGAGCTCTATTTAGGAGAGCGTGCTATTAGGAGCACTACAGGAGAGATCCGTATGCCGATCTTGCCTCCTGTCAGGCATTATTGGCCTATTTCGTAGTAACCCGTCATTGACATCCCATTGATGGGGATTGACGGTTTTACATTGTCAAAGGGCCCCTGGTCTCAAGAGATGTTTCAGCATTGGTGTATCCCTCGTATCATTGGAGCTCAGACCCGCGCCACACAGTTTATGGGGGATATGGTTCCAGGATCTGTGATGATGACAGATTGGCTAGCTTCGTGTCGTAGATCCGACTCATGTGACACTGATTGATGATTGACTCGGCAAATTGGACCGGTCACATCTTTTCATTCAGCATCTGGGAAGAGATCCTTCAGAGGTAGATACTTTTGATCTTTCCAGATCTAGCGCTGGCCCCTCAGGTGACCCATATGGCTTTGCTGGTGCAGTTCTTCCGTTGTATCGGCCTGACATCCCTGTAGATAGAGATCCAGTGACTTAGGAGGAGTTACATCAGGTGGACAGTATCGATGATGTAGACATCGACACTCTTGACTTTTTTTGATGTATTTCTTGTTATCTCTTTTGATAGGCCTCTATTAGTATCTGGGTAGCTTCGCCCCATTTCCGTATATTTTAGCTGTATAGATGTATTAGATGATGATATACTTAGGAATGTATGTACATTTTTCCATTCCATATATCATATTGCCATCTATTGTATCATGCATGTTATTATGTTATGCATATGTATGTCCAGAGATATTCAGCATTGACCCCTGGATGGTCTTATGACACGGCCCGTACAAATGTCTTCTTCGATAATTAGCCGTATTGATCATACAATACCATTTTTGGTGGTATCTGGTATGCGTTCATGGTATGATAGTATATCACCATCAGACATGGTGATCGTAGATGATTCTTCGTTGACATACTATGAATTACTGTTGATGTTTGAGTTTCCCAGGATTTGCGAGAGGATATGCTAGAGCTTTGGGTATCAGAGAGGTAGGTTTTCCAATTTGGGACCCAGGAGTTGACTCCTACTTTGAAGGAGTATAAACGGTTGACAATGCTACCACTGGACAGATCTTGCGTGCATATAGCTATTGGAGACATGAGCAGACAGTTCATAATCCCCACCGGATTGAGGCGTAGGGTGGTCCAGGACGAGATTACATCCGGCCACATGATATCCCAGCGTTTCCTGTTTGACAAGTTTGGCTCTGAGGATAGCTATGTACGGCATTCCGGGGATTTCACCACACTAGAGGACCATTGGCGTTCAGCCAGAGTGGATGTACTGCTTCTATGCGTATTGTCATACATCTTCATGCATCGGTACATGGATGAGCTGGGTATCGGCGTCATTATGGCAATGAGAACTCTCAGGGAGGGTCATACCATTGTACCGATGATCATTGCAGAGACTTTGAGGTCAGCTACATATTGCTGCACTTATCTGGCAAGAGTGTTTACAGGTAGCTCGGTCATGTTGTATGTGTGGTTTATGTCACACTTGAGACCGATTGGTACATTTAGACGACAAGGATTTTGTTTCACCCATGATATAGCCATGTCGTACTCTTTTCAGCCCATAGAGTGTACAGATGCTGCATCGTGGTCAGCTTTTCTGGCAGGGATTAGAGACCCATTTGCTATATTACCGTGTTCAGGGCTTAGCTCACCCTACAGCTTCATTATGCATGCTTCGGGCATGGATTATCTCCCTCTGGCTGGTTTGAGGGGCATGATTACCTACCACCCACTGGCCATGATGAGTCAGTTTGGCTAGTTTCAGGATTTTCATCCTTTTGAGGGGGCAGTGAGTCAGCGCTTCGCTTCACACCGTTTATCAGCGGAGGACAGATCTAGGTTGTATGCTTGTTGGGATCAGCGAGAGCTGGCTGAGTTTTCTATCAGTCATCAAGGTTGTTCTGCAGAGTATTTCGCATTGATGGAGACAGAGACTGCATCGGCTGTGGCAGTATCCATAATACAGGGGATTGATTCTGACGATGAGGAGCCTATAGAGGAGGCTATTATTCTCATTGATGATTTGACTGCTGGGATGCCAGCATTTGTGATGAATTCTCCCACCTCGAGTGCCACTATTACTCAATATTCGGCACAACATTTGGAGCAGAGCTTACATTTGATGACCTATGATAGAGATCAGGCTAGGGCCGCGATGTTGATAGCTCTTGATGGGAGAGACGCCGCTCTGTTAGAGAGGGATGAGACTAGATCAGCTAGGGATGCATTGATAGTGGAGCGGGATGCCGCCTTATCTACTAGGGATGTGGCCATTGCAGATAGCACTTCAGTTAGATCCCAGATGACTGTCAGTCTTGCCGACATGAGTGCTTACGTTGATGAGCATTATGCCACCATGCAGTTAGCCTCTGATCTGCTAGCTCGTGTAGATACCCTTGGGCAGGAGCTTGCAGCGTTACCTCCGTCTTCAGAGAGGGATGTTATGTTAGTTCAAATAGTTCGCCTGTATACAGATCTGTAGATAGCTTTGTATTTTCCTGCACAGACTAGCTTAGCCATTTTGTTATGTACAACACATATATATATATATATCAAACATTATTATGTATGGCAGGGAAATATATTTTGATTCACTTCCATTTTAGTTATGCCTTGATACTTGCTTGATATTTGCCTGTTTCTTCAGGGCCTTGTGATCTTGATGCATTCTGAACTTATCCTTGATAGATGGACATTGAGACGTCGCAAGATCTCTCAAAACGGATCATTGATTTCTATATATCCCTACCATCTTTGGTGTCTTGGGACTGATATCTGTATGGAAAAGTGGAGAGGAGGGTAGTTTCTTCCTCTCTGAGATTGACCGCACCACAGATGGTTGCTAGTACTTCTATTTGTGAGAAGCCTAGTTAATTCCATCTCTTATGGGTTGGTATTGCTCTTTGAGGCACGATCGCAGCTTAGATGGTCACCGAATCTTCTATTTGTGAGAAGAGATTGGGTAATTCCATCCCTTTGATCTGAAACCAATGAAATGTGGTGAATTGAAGGTTGATCCCAGTACCGTGTGATAAAAAGTTTTGTTCAGGTAGGGGTTAGACTGAACCATAAATGGCTGCCTACGTACTCCTATTGAAGAGGAGATCAAGTCTGCGTAGTTCAAACCTAGTGTAAGAGGTTCAACGCTGAATGTGAAAGGCAGATAGGTGTAGAAATGTTTTTGTTGTTTTTGTTTTTGTAGAGAAAGGGCAGAAATGTTTTTGGTTGTTTTTTTTATTGCGACCGGGCCATATAGCATATGGTTTCCTACGTACTCCTATCGAAGAGGAGATCAGGTCGACGTTGTTCGCCCCTCAGGACGAATCGCAGTTGAAAAAAAAGCGTGAATCCCATGTGCAGGCTATACTGCGGGGAGAAGAAAGTTTGATCCCATAATGGGGACAAACTACAGGTGTGTAAAAAGTTTGATCCCGTCCTCAGGACAAACTGCAAGCGTAGAAAAGTTTAATCCCGTGTTCAAGATAAACTGCAGGCGTAGAAGGTTCAATCCCGTCTTCAGGATAACCGAAATTATGAAAAGTTAAATCCCGTCTTCAGGATAACTAAAATTGTATGGAAGGTTTGAAATGAAGTGATACCAGGCTACTGGTTTGAAGTGTATGTTTCCCTGAGGGGCAGAAGAGTATGTAGAAAGGAAAGGGTTCAAAACTGGAATGACTGGTGACTTGATGATCAAAACCAGGATGTTTGTTTGATGGTAACCGGACATATAGTATCGTTTCACGGTGTCCGAAGTTGATAAGTGTGGAAATTCATCGCCATCCATTTCTACAACTGAGAACACCTCTGTCAATACCTCCTTGACAACAAATGGGCCTTCCCAGTTAGGAGCGAATTTTCCCTTAGATTGATCTTATTTGTCAATGATCTTCTTCAAAACCAAGTCATGTTGTTTGAACTGCCGTAGTCTGACTTTTTTGTTGTAGGATTGTGCGATCCTTTGCTGATATAACTGACCATAGAAGATAACCACGGATCACCTTTCGTCTATTACAGACAATTGGTGATACCTGTCTTGTACCCATTGGTCTTCATCTAACTGAGCATCCATCAATACTCTAAGGGATTCCATTTCCACCTCTATAGGTAACACTGCTTCCATCCCATAGACTAATGAGTAGGGGGTTGCCCCAGTGGAAGCACGCATGGAAGTTCTGTAGGCTAATAAAGTCAGAGGCAAGAGGTCAGGCCATCTATTATGATTGGCGGACATTTTCTGCATGATCTTTTTGATGTTCTTATTAGTCACTTCAACAACACCATTCATCTTTGGACGGTAGATGAAGGAGTTGAGGTGTTTGATGTGGAATTTTTTGCATAACTCCTCCATCATTTTGTTGTTGAGGTTCTTAGCATTGTCTGACACAATGACCTTTGGTTGTCCATATCGACAAACAACATTGTTTCTGATGAAAGCAATGATGACTTATTTAGTAACCCTAGGGAAGGATGTTGCTTCTACCCATTTGGTGAAGTAGTCGATCATGGTTAATATGAATCGATGTCCATTACTGGCTTTGGGCTCGATAGGCCCGATCACGTCGATTCCCCACATTGAGAAGGGCCATGGCGAACTCATATTGTGGATTTCCCTGGAGGGGCGTGGATAGCATTCCCCTGAATCTGGCATTGATAACACCTCTTGACGTAATTATCACAGTCAGCTTTGAGTGTAAGCCATAATGCCCCGTTCTGAGGATCTTCTTAACAAGTAGGGGTCCGCTCATGTGAGGGCCACATACTCCACCATGGATCTCATCCACGAGTCTTTGAGCTTGGTCTTTATCCAGACATCTGAGGAGACCTAATCCAGCATCTCTTTTGTAGAGTGCATCTTCGCTCAGGTAGAATTTCATAGCAAGTCGATGAATCCGCCTCTTCTCAGTTAGGCTCGCCTCAGCGGGTGTAGATCCATCTCGTAGATACTCCTTGATGCATTGATACCAAGGATTGTGGATGGGAGGTAGTTCATCCGATACTTCTCCAACGTAATTCCCATAAACTGGGGCTTTTTGCAGAGTGAACGTGATGCTTGGCATGTTTTCCTTGTCAGGTATATAAACCAAGGAGGCCAATGTTGCTACTGCATCTACAAAATCATTTATATTACGAGGAATGTGTAGGAAGGAGATTTCTTCGAACTCCAAAGCCATCTGTAAAACTTGCCGATGGTGAGGCAGCAAATGTAATTCTTTGGATTGATAGATTCCCGTGGATTGTCTGATTACCAATTTGGAATACCCAAAGACAGTTAACCGCCTGATGCCCATTGAACGGGCAAGTTTTAGCCCCATGATACAGCCTTCATACTCAGCTGTGTTGTTGGTGCTGACAAACTACAATTTGACGGCGACGGGATACTGCTCCCCCGTACCGACTATTAGAACTACTCCAGCTCCAGAGCCTTCTGTGTTAACAGCTCCATCAAAATACATTCTCCACGTACGGCATGTATCGTATTGATGTTGCAGCTGAATTGTCATTACCCCTTCATCGGGGAAGTATGTTTCCAAGGGTTTGTTGTCCTCTGCAGGTCTGGCGGCCAGTTAATCCGCAATTCCTTAACCTTTGACAGACTTTTGCATCACGTAGACGATGTCAAATTGTTGTAGGATCAACTACCATCTAGACAGTCGACAATTCAGTATGGGCTTATTGAATACATACTTGAGAGGATCCATTAGGGATATGAGATGGGTTGTGTGACCATGGAGGTAATGTTGTAACCTCATGGAAGCCCATGCTAAAGCACAACAAGTCTTCTCAATTAGAGTGTACTTGTGTTCACTGATGCTGAATCTTTTCCTGAGGTAATAGATAGCTCGTTCTTGGCCTCTATTGTCCTTTTTCCCCAGCATACAGCCCATGGCATTGTCATTTATGGACAGGTACATGAACATGGGAACATCATCCCTGGGAGGTACCAAAATAGGAGCGTTAATCAGTTGCTCTTTGATTGTAAGGAAGGCTTTCTGACACTCATCGTTCCATTTCATGGAGGAGTTTTTCCTTAACAACTTGAAGATAGGCTCACAGGTTGCTGTGAGTTGAGAAATGAATCTACTAATAAAGTTGATTCTTCCCAAAAATCCCCGTATTTCCTTCTCTATTTGAGGAATGGGCATTTCTTTGATGGCCTGGATTTTGGTAGGATCCAGTTCAATCCCTTTGTGGCTGACTAGGAAACCTAGCAACTTACCTGACTTAACACCAAAGGCGCACTTGGCGGGATTCAATTTCAAGTTGTACTTACGCAACCTATTGAAAAGTTTTGTGAGATGGTTTAAGTGGTCATCCTCTTTCTGGGATTTGACGATGATGTCATCCACGTAGATCTCTATCTCTTTATGCATTAGATCGTGGAAAAGAGCCATTATAGCTCATTGATAGGTTGCCCTGGCATTGATGAGGCCGAATGACAACCGTCTGTACAAAAAGTTTCCCCAAGGCATGATGAAAACAGTTTTCTCACGGTCTTCCTTAGAAACCATAATTTGATGGTACCCCGCAAAGCAATCAGCAAAGGAGTACATGCCGTATTGAGCAGTATTGTCAATAAGAATGTGGATAAATGGCATGGGAAAGCTAACTTTAAGGCAAGCTTTGTTCAAATCCCGGTAATCCAAGCAGACTCACACATTTCCTCCTGGTTTAGGCATGGGAACAATGTTGGATATCCACTCCGAATATGTAGACACCATGATAATGCCAGCTTAATACCCTGCTCGACTATTCCAATTTGACTGGACATTTGAATATGGTGCTTAATACCCTGCTTATCTTTACCAAGCCCTTGTCCAGGTTGATGACCCGATGACATCATTTCTTGAGTGGTCGACATAACCTCGGCAGAAATCTTGGGTATGGGAAGTGGCGCTCCAATAGAATGGTATTGCGTGTTACTCACTTCCAAAGTATGAAACTGGCCAGTTCAACTTCTGAATTAAAGCTGATAATTGGTAGAGTTCCTTGTTCAGGACATTCTGGCTCAGCGTTGACAGTGACTAGACTGTTGTTGATAATGTATTTGAGTTGTTGATGTAGCGTGGATGGAACAGCTCCAACCATGTGTATCCATTGTCTCCCCAATAGCAGGTTGTATCTTGAATCTATTTTGAGGACGTGGAAGGATACATTGAATGTATTTGGACCAATCTCAATTGGCAACTCAATCATTCCGACGTCATTCTGTCGGGATCCGTTAAAAGCTTTGATAACCGTATGGCTGCTTTGGATCCGCCTGAGATTGACATTCATCTTCACCAAGGTGGCATAAGGACAGATATTTAGAGATGAGCCTCCATCTATCAAAACTCCAGCTAGCATGTACCCGGAAGACAAAACTGTAATATGCAATGTCTTGCAATGACCGGTCCCTTCGGGAGGTATGTCATCATCAGGGAAGGATATCACATTGTTGTTGAAAATGTAATCAACCAAATGTTAAAATTTTTCCACATTCACTGATTTTGGCAAGTAGGCTTCTTCCAAAACCTTCAGTAAAATCTTCCGATGATCCTCAGAAGAGAAAACCAAATCTAGTATTGAAATCTGGTGTGGAGCTTCTCGCAAGCTTAAAACCACTTTGGCTTCATTGTGGCCCATAGTGCGGAGGAATTTTTCAATCTTCTCCATGGGCAACTTCCCATTTGCTTCGCAAGTAGGTTTAATAACCCGTTGAGGAAGGTACAGTGGATTTTCCTTCAACACTGTAGTAGTAGTAGTAGTAGTAGTAGTAGTAGTAGTAGTAGTAGTAGTAGTAGTATGAGACGTGGATCCTTCAGCTTCTCCATAATTCCATGGAACTTTGTGTAAGCTGAAAACAAGATATTGTGGTCTGTAAAATAAAGAAATTGGCTCTGGTGCGGCCACTTTCAAAGGATTTTTAGCTCCTTTAAGTTGAATTGGTTGTATGGGAAATACTTTTACAGTCTCATCATCCACTTCAGATATGACTGCTATTGATCCCTTCCATTTGGTAGGACATTCATTCCCACCCTTGAGTTGTACAGTGTAATCATCTGCTATCAATAAGATTATGAATAAGATGGAGGAGTGCCCAGCATTCTTCTGTGCTGTGACCGCGAGAATGTGAATGATATTGACACATTTCATCAGAATTAAACCGTCCTGAATGGGGATTGATTGGAGGGAGAAGGAAGGTAATTCTTCCTTCGTTGATCAACATCTGTAGTATCTTCTCCATAGATTGGCCCAGATAGGTGAATTCCCTTTGATTGGAAAAATCCCAACGGGCTTTAGCATTTGCTCTCTTCGCAGCCTTATCCTCTATAGCTTCGCTTTCTGAAGGTGGTGAGGAGGCATTCATAACAAAAGGAAGGAGATATGCATGCTCCTGCTTGATTAATTGGCATGTGACTTGATGATGGTGGGTCACTCGTTCTGCCAGTTGCTCAATTTGTTTGCAAAGAGATTTCATCTTTTGTTCCATGGTAAACTGGAACTTTGCATAATCCCATTTGTCAACATTGTCTTTGATGGTTTGGGATGATTCGTCATTAGAATTGGAACCTTTTCCAATGTTCCAACTGATCATGTTGACCTCTTCTTCTTTGTGTTGAGGAAGAGGGTTGTCTTGCACGTGAGGTTGATCTGGCTTTGTGACCACGATCTCACCATTGTCTATTAGATCTTGAATCTTGTGTTTCAAGGCCGAACAATCTTGAGTATCATGTCCAGGTGCTCTGGCATGATAAGCACACTTCCGAGTAGCATTAAAACCCCTCCCATTAGGGTTGGCTGGTGGAAGAAGATGTGTAATTTTCTTCTGAGCAGTCAGAAGAGCAAGAATATTCTCGAGCGAGTCCCTTAAGGGGTGTGAACGTTTGAGGTCGCTTTACTTCTCCACTTTTAGGCAATCGAGGGTTTGAAGATTGTGCTGGAAAAAGGGAGTAGTTTCTCCTCTGCATAGTCATGCTTTGATTGCCTTTTTGTCCTTATAATATCAAGGAAACATCCTCCTCTTTCTTTATATGAACCCTCCGGGGTTTGTTTCCATAAGATCTGAATTGGATGTGCCCAGCAAGTGCTTTAAGAGCGGCTAGGTCTTGAATCTTACCTGACTTCAATCCCATCTCAGCCATTTCTCTGTGTTTGATCATTTCAGAGAATGGTTTGCCAATACCAGCTAAGACTCTCTCATAGAAAGGAGCTTCCTGTATGTTTATGAAAGTCATGACCATTTCTGATTCTGTCATAGAAGGAATAACTTGAGCAGCAATGCACCTCCACCTTTGAGCGTACTCTCCAAATGACTCATTAGACTGTTTCTTGACTTTGGTAATTTGGTACCGGTCAGGAGCCATCTGAGATTGAAAACTATATTGAGTGAGAAAGGCATGAGCCAGCTCTTCCCAGCTATGGATCTTTGAGTTGTCTAATTTGGTATACCACCATGAGCAGGCTTCTCAATCGGACTTTTCTCAAACAAATTTGCATTCGAGCTTTTCATTTTCTGCGTAAGACCCAAGTTCTCCAATGAACACCTTTAAATGGGTATAAGGATCCCTTAATCCGTCATACTTATCAAAATCAGGGGTTTTGAACTTCTCTGGATACTGAACACCAGGAAATATGCAAAGGTCTGTATATGAAACACTGCCATATGTCCCAATCCCTTTGAGAACGCGGATAGTTTCCTCCATTTAAAGGACCTTCTTCCTAATATCACTGGTGTCTGGATCTCCTTTGAGATGGGTGTTTTCAGGGTCTTTGTTGGTTGTATCCAACTGAGGTTCTGGAATTGTCTTTTCCAGATCTTGAACTCCTCCTTGTGTAAAGGATTCTGTATGTGTAGGTATCTTCGTACCCAGAGTAGACTGGTGCAATTCTTTTAGTAGAACAGCTAAGTCTGTAATTTATTTACTCAATCCGTCAAATTCTTCTCAGGAAACAACATTAAACTGGTCAGAAGAAGACATGATTGGCTGTAGGCTCATGGCCTTTTTGGATTTTGAGCGGGTAACAGGCCCAATTATTTCCCTACAAAAGACTTACGTAGTTTAGTCTTAGGGTAATGTAAATGTTATCATAACATGTCCGTTTAGGAATTTTGTCCTGCAAAATAGGTTGTTAATTGATAACATATTATGCATGCATAGATATTCTTCATATTTTCCATTACATATGGATGAACATGGAATAAAATTAAAAGTAAATGCATTTACAAGTAATTAAAAATGGAAAGTATGAAGAGACTTCCCTCCGCGTTTGGTTTATCAGAGGTTGACCTATCTTAGGGTTACTCTCGCGGATTTTTGGTATGAAGGTTCCCAGATCATCGCAATCTACTTAACGGGAAGTTAATCCGGTCGTTCAACTGGAGCGAATCTGAGTGGTGCCTTTCCTGAGCCCCGGGGAATTATTCTTTCCATGAGTCCAGTAATAAAACACCGACAGGATAGCCTCCTGGTGGAGGAACCACACAACATACATTCACATACAACGTGTCTCACCGTTTATGCAAAATGATGACATGTCATGAAGCAACTAATATCACCGATAGATATTTAGTAGTAGTGCAAATAATTAAGATGCATTCATACACATTCATCATAAATGTAAATGCAACATTCACACACAAGCATATAACATTTTGAAAAGCTTGTAATAGCGGCTTAAGCCCTCTTCTTTGGAGTCCCAGTGAGAGTCGCCACCGTCGATTTGACGGGATTTTTGAAAGTGTCCTTTTCATTACTTGTTCTTTGGTGTTCTCATGTTAATGTGAGATTTGTTTGAAAAAATAAGTGAAAAAGGTCTGACATGTGTAATGTCGACGATTTGACTTTAGGAGTCGCCAGTTGGTGTTTTTAACTGATTGCACCAACGCAACCGAAAAAGGTTTGCACATTGACCAGTGATATGACACTGCTAGACATGTCTGTGAAACCGAGATTCATTTTGGGTCCGGGGACTTGATTATGCAGAGGGAAGGTGTTAGGCACCCCCCGACATCCGTGTTACCACGGTGATCGCCATTTTTCAAAGAAACTATTATATGAATGCGTGTGTGTGTGTGGATCAATGTGCAATTATTTGGAAGTAGTGCAATACCTCGTTCGTACCTATATACATAGAGTTTGAATTTATAGAGAAATTCAGTTTTAAACAAGATATAGCAATGTCATTTTGTAAAAGAGGTTTTTCAAACCCTGTGCTCAATAGTAATTGAGGCCTTTGATGCTTCCATTTTATTATTAAATGTTCGGCTTGTTTGCTTTTATTTTCGAGATGCGAAGCATTCTCGAGAAAATAATATACAACAGTGCCGAACTCCTCATGGGCATGACAGCCATCCAAGGAAATTCAGACACTGTAAAATAATGTACAAGCTGCTTACAGCTGAAAAATGTCCATCATGGGAACCGAATCTAGATTTAGTAGACTGAATCTGTGATCACATGATTCCTAGGCTCACATGATACTGCAATTTGTATTGAAAGCAGTAAGCAGTTATATATATATAAAAGCTGTAAATATATATATATATATATATATATATATATATATAGATATGATCAACCACCACGAAAGTAAACTCGAATGTGGGACGAAATGTAAATAAAGTCGTAAAAGCGATCAACCGCCAATTAAGTAAACTCGAGGCGAGGATGAAAATATATATATATATAAGCGATAAGAAACCTTTGGATGTGAATCCGGGCTCATCGGATATGTCCAACAACAAGTTATATATATATATATATATATATATATATATATATATATATATAAGCGAATAAATGCACCGAATGTAAAATCCGGGCTCATCAGATATGTTTGACAACAATTATATATATAAGTATATATATATAAGCAATAAACGCTCCAGACCGAAGTCTAGGCTCAATCGAGGCATAACTCGATAATGTTAGTCCATATATAAAATATATACATATATATAAGTATATATATACAGACAAAAATGAAAACCACTGACCGAAGTCCGGGCAAACGCACACAACACGACTCTCAATGTGTATAATAGTGTGTGCTAATATGAGAAGAAGGCTTTATATAATGTGAGAAGGCTTACAGTGGGCTACCAATGTAGACTTCTATGAGTTTAAATGGATAAACACTCAGCTCCCGCAGGATAAAAGATAGCTATATGTGAGCTAACAAGTGTTTAAAGATGAGGAAACACTCAAAAGATGTGTATGTAGAATAAAATGGACAGGGCTTTCTCGCCATTTTCTCCCTCTCTCTCTTCTCAAATGGCTGACCCCAAGGCTTGTATATATAGACGGATGGCCGCGGGTAGACCTGCAGCAGCCGCAGTTGTACCTGCGGCTGGTCGTGGTGCATCCGAGCCTCGCGGGTCCCATCGACTCGTAGTACATGCACTCATGCACTGTAATGTCCGTTCAAACTTGCAGAACTTCAATTCGAACATCCGAACGAGGTATATCTGACCTTCTTCAGACTGCTTGTGTCGAGAGTTATGCAATGACATGGATTAAAGGTTGTACGAAGTCAGGAAGAGGGGTCTATGCCCATGGTCTTCAAGCTTCAAATTCTATCCAAAGTACTGCCACGCGTAATAGTCACTCGGGATTGTTACTCCTCGGTTCTTGTGGGACATTGTTGTATGTATGTATGTATGTATGAAGTGTTGAGACGACGCGCAGGTGTTTAAAATGGGCAAGATGATGTTTGACTCTTCGTCGGGGTTATCACCGTTTTGAGTTGAAAGTAGACGTTGCTCAGGGTTACATCTGAGATTGGACCACTTGTTGGTATGCCACGATATCATCTTGTGAGAGGAAGTGTTGAGGTGGCAAGATGACATTTGACTCCTCACTGGGGTTATCGCCGGTTTGAGCGAAAAGCAGATGTTGCTCAGGGTTACTTCTGAGATTGCACTGCTGCAAGTGTTTGAATGCCGTAAAGTCATCTTGTGGATGTGCCTGTCTACCCGTTGTTAGCTCCAGGTCTGAGGTATGAGTTCCTCGGCAGGAGGTCTGAGCTTGAAGCTGATCACATGTATTTGGAACAAACAATTCTGGAGTTATCACCGGAACTACAAAAGAATCCTTTAGGGCTATCACCAAGGATGGAGTCGCTACTCCCAATGTTAGTTATGGGGCTGGAACTGAGCGTCGCGGTGTTATCATCGAGATAGAACTGTCCTCTCCAGTGTTGTTGCCGGCCTTTTGATCTGTATACCTCGGGGTTATGTCCGAGATTGGAAATGACATTCCCGGTGTGTGTTCCGGGGTTTGGAATGACGTTCCCAGTTTGTGTTCTAGGTTGGAACTGATGTTCTCGGTTTGTGTTCTGGGTTGGAACTGAACTTCCGGTAGTATCCGAAATGGATGTAAATTGTCTTCCAGGGTTCTCCGAAAGACGAATCTGCCCTCCTACAATGTTAGTAACAGGCATGCAGAAAATTTTGAGTGTCTACAGTGCTACCACATATCACATATAAATTGAGTTCCATAACCCAATTATATTGGTCATATTTTGACTTTAACAATTCTGAAAGCATGACATGTAACTCACCACATAATCACATTTAATCCATAAACATAATAGAACTGAAAAACTTGCCTTGATTGAGAATTACCGTTATAGTTTACTTTAACTTCTCCTCACGAATTGTACACAATCGTGTTCACATAAACGCATATTAGATAACCAATTATGTCACATGAGTTGTGCATATTAAATAATCATACAAGTCATTATCATTAGTTATCATAACCTATATAGCTAACAATATTCACATAAACTATATCAATATCTGATATTCTTATTTCCAAGAAACCTCCATATTCCTCTTGAATATTTTAGTTTTCGGCTTAATATAGCCAAACATTCTCAAAAAGTTCCAACACGACATTTAAAATGTCAATTCATTACATTTATAGTTTATAACTCTTTTATAATGCATTTACAGACTTTACACGCATCTATATGTAGACTTGTAGTCATATAGTGCATCTGTGCCTTTACTTTGCATAATTATAGCTTATTTTCGCTTTCGTGAGTATTTTAAATGTTATTCCGCACGAATATTAGCTTTCTAGGCTTAAGGCGTTCATATTACATTACTTTTCTCCATTTCATGTACACATGAGCTATATATATGTTTTTGCATATACGCCTCTCTTATAATGTCAAACATTGCCTCATTTGCTTGGTTTGTAGGTAGACATATGTTATTTGTATGTCTTATACCTACACATAGCTTATTTATGTCAAACTTTTTAACTCCGTTTGCATAATTCTTGCTTTGTATTTTGAAAACCGCTTAGTTTCAAATACAATTTTAAAATAGCTTTATACACTGCCCATGTATTCCTGATATACGAATGTATTATACGTATATATGTAAACTTATGTTTACTATCACTTTTATAGATTTTAGAATGATCTGAATGGATATACGCGTCATATGGTTGCTAGACTGCGTTTTATATCTGTCTTGGTGCATCGGGACATACTTAACTTCCTTTCACGACTTCTAATAATTATATTCACATACATGAATGTATTAGCCACATATCCTTCACATATAACTTATTTGGTTATATATTAATTTCCACATTAATCACATCTTCAGCCTTTATTCTAGTTTCTGAAAATTTCTTGTATTCTTTTCAAAAACCTCTATTCTATTACGCACGATAGTCATTTATCGCCTCAATAGATTTTGACATTATTTTAGTTCATGAATACCTCATAATTTTAATTTACAACCCACTTGTAGCTTAATACATGGGTATTCTATATTTTTATACATAACTTTGGTATTCAAAGTGAACTCATAGCTCATTTTGTGCATTGTGAGTAATTATAACTTATATATTTAACTTATAGCTTCTATAATAATTTATAATTTCATTCCCACGTTAAATACTATCGTGTTTCAACATAACGCCAAAACAGTCCCTTGCTTGGCTTTAACAATCCCAAGCTTAGCTTTCATCCTCTATATTACTAATTCAATTACATTGAATTTGAATATGTTATATATTCCATACACCCGTCTATTTAGAGGTATAGAAACTAAGTTTTTATGGGTAAACTATCAAATTAAACCACGAAACCAAAAATGGTTCCCCAATGCTACTACAGCAGTTCCTCACTGCTGACTGTTGCTGCCAATGGGCAGCAGCCCCCTCCTCTTGACTCTTGTTTTGATAGCATTTATCTTGCACTTGATTAGTTTAATTTAGGCTGAATCTTGTATATAATGTAGGTAATACATTCATCTATTTTAGAATCATACGAGCCAAATAATTCAATCAATTTAAATGCATTAACTGAGAGCCCAAAAGAGCCCCCATCCACTACCACTGCAGTGCGTTGCTGCTGCACGCTGCTGCTATGGGAAGCAGCCCTCTTCGCGATGAGGCCACTTTGTGATTTTGTAGTTTTTAATTCGAAAGTTAGTTTGCCCTCAATTTTGGATATGCTATAAACACTATAAGAGAATATATTTAGAAAATATAATCCACCCATTTTAGACATCATAGGCAGCCCGAGACAGAACTTAAAAATGCCCAATCATAATAGTTTTTTAATTTTTTTTTCAGTTTTACCCTCTATCGCTAAAACAGTCATAACTAATTTGTTTTAAAACATTTTTGAGCGATTCTTGCGCCCACATGAAGCTAACTTCTGGGGCTACAACTTTCATTTACGGACCATCTTCAAATTTCAAGCACAAAATTCCAGAAAATTCGTGGAAGGGGCTACTTCAAATCTGATTTCCAGATTTTGGACAGATTGGACGCACCAGCTTTGACACATCATAACGCGGTCGTCCAAACTCGGAATGAGTCTGTTCTAGAGGCTATGGCTAACTTGGATTGCACACTACAAGGCCCCAAAAAACTATGAGTTTCTAGCAAGTCTAACTAGCCAAAACAGTTAGCCCAAAAGTGGCCTAACACACTATCTTTCAATTTTTCATTTTGGCTTGAAATTCTTTTAACTTTCATTTAATATGCTAAAACTCTTTATTTATCATCATATAGGGTAAATATACCTTACCTTAGCCACAGATTTGCTTAATACTTGGGGTTTTTTTTTAAAAAAAACAGTCCATATAGGCCTTTTATTGAACAAGTGGTGTGCGCTATTTTGGAATACTCATTTCATAGCCATTTATTTGTGTTATCATCCTGTAGGTAAGGAAACCGTACCTTACTAGGGTTAGGGTTTCGTGTCGACTGAGGAGGAGAGAAATCCACAAAGAGTATGATCTTGATTGAGTGGTTGAAGAGACACGAACACGTATAAGCAATTCTTCGAAAGTAACATTAAGCAGTAACTCTTAGAATTCAAGAGCCTTCTTCAAAGTCTTCAGTTCAAAGAGAATTCAAAAGTCCTCTTCTATTTAAATGAAGGGGGTATTTATAGAGTTTCCTGAAAAATGGTCACGTGCCTGGCACATGTCTGGGTCTTGTGCATGGCATGTGATTTCAGTAGAAATTCCAAAAATACCCTTAGTTACTTAAGTAATGCCTAAATCATTCTGTCCTTCTAGCCACCAATCCAAGCCGTCAATCAATTCCCAAAATGAGTCGTCTCCACGAGCCTTCTGCCTCGGGACACGTGGAGATTTCTCCCAGTTCATTTAATTCTTTAGATCACACGTAAGCCCTAATTTTGTACTCGGACTCACATTTGCCCCCTGCACGTGAGTCACAACTTCGGAGTGACGATCATGCAAAATATTTTGATTCTTTGAATCCTGCTTCAAATTTTTTGAATAGTCCGCGGAGCTCGATCTTGCAAGCCTCGTAAAAAAAACAAAAAAAAAACTTATGAGAAAGAAATCCAAAAAGAACTCTCCCAAAATATATTGAAAATCATTTATCAAATTTGTTTCCAAATTTTGCTCAATCAAATTTTAATCTGAAAACTTGTCCATCAGAGGATTAGTTGCAATAATTAATAATATATATAAATTCATAAATAAACATGCATGATAGTGACTTCAACAAATCAGTGCTTAATACTGTTAAATAATACACATATGTAGCATTAATAATTTATTATTATTATTATTATTATTATTATTATTATTATTATTATTATTATTATTATTATTACTATTATTATTATTATTTTAACAATTCCAATTAGACAATTTCGCACTATAATTAGAGTTCTAAAACAAAATAATTTCACAGAGATTGAATATTGTAAAATAACAAGTTTATTAGGATACATACTCTGTATTTTATTGTGTATATATAGAAAGGATAGGTTGAGTTTATTCTTTGTGGCTGATGAAGGAATACAATATTAGTAGTATTGTATTGGAAAGAAGCCTAATCCAAAGAGGAAAAAATTACGCGATCAAATTGATTCGTTTTCTAGTTCAGGTAATAGCAACTTGAATTTCTCGGTCATCGCTACGCAAACCTATTGCACCAGATTCGTTAAGGCCTGATGTCATTGTTTGTGCTTTTAATTTCACGAGCATAGCTGAAGTTTCTGGATAGTAGGTGATGAAGGAAAGGATAATATAAAAATGATGAAAACTAAAAGTAAAAAACATATTTTATGATTACACTTCCTTTTTGACTCACCGACCTTCATAATTAATGCTCTGTAGGAATTTTTTTTTAATGCAGGCTATATTCTTAATGATGAAACTGCCACCAGTAAATTGAAATTTTAGAAGAAATAGCTATTAACTTATGATCATGTAGAAAGCTTGACAAATTTTTTTTTTTTTTCGCTACGACATTTTTTTTATACAGGTTCTATTTTTATACTAAATGATGCATGTTTTATTTTTATACTAAATGATGAGATAACGCAACCTGCAAATTGAAGTTCAAAAACATGATGTATCAATTTTTTTTCAAATATAAAAGAAAAACTTACTTTTAAAGAATTTCAAGCGGCACTTCGTTCCAATCAATTAAACAACAAACCAAGAATGGAAGCAATGTACCATAGTTGGATCATCCTGGGAGGGCAAACCCTAGTAGGGACCGAATCCCAGGGTGGTTGAACCTTAGGAGGCCGAATCTTAATGTGGTCGAATCTCGAGGTGATCGAACCCTAGAGGGTTTTCTGTCGTTTGATAATTTTGTTCCTTCTTCTTTTCAGGTGTCCTTAATCTCTCTTTTTCCAGGCTAAATCCTCTTATTCAAGTTTAGACTTTTTCGCGCCGAACATTGTCAAAAAGAGATTGTTTTCAAGGCGACCTCGTTTGCTCGGTATTCATAATTTCTCTTTTACCATGGTAAGTACTATAT
Organism: Panax quinquefolius; assembly: GCA_020205615.1. NCBI lineage: Eukaryota > Viridiplantae > Streptophyta > Magnoliopsida > Apiales > Araliaceae > Panax > Panax quinquefolius. The sequence continues at coordinate 89,399,647 of CM035158.1, forward strand.
TTCGAATGCTTTCCACTTTGTTTTCCTATTTCATAGAATTCTCATATTAAATCGCACTCGTTGTAAGCTAACTCCGACGAACGTTCTGCGGACCCTTTGACTAGCGAGTGGGGAAGAGCTCCTTTCTTCGGGCCTTTTGACGATTTCTGGGAACGAACGAAGAATTTTGATCGTGCAACTTTTCATCCACCTGACAAAGGGGGTGTATTTCTATATGCTGCAGCTAGCGAAAGTGCAGATAACTTTCCCTGCTCTGCTCACATTCTCTGCATGTGCATCGAAAAACATGAGTATCCTTTCAGTCCCGTTTGCTTCCTATCTGACTCATCTAGTCGCCTTCAGGGATGGAAATCTTGGACCGACGAGATCCTTGGGAATTCCGATTATGTGAAGTTGTTGGATAAAGCTAGGATTCTGCGTTGTGTTCAACTATATAGGGATCTTCGTATCCAACAGGACTATGACACCCTTACTTTATTAATTTCACGTTGGTGCTCTTCTACATGTACATTTGTCACTGCTTGGGGGGAGTTCACCCCTACTCTAGAGGATATCTACTCCATTTACCAGTAATTCTTTCTTTTATTTTGAATATTCAAACTCATTTTTCTTGGGTTATGTATTTACTTTGAACTATATCTTGTAGCCTTGCTGCTGCTGCTTCAACTTCTTGTGGTTCATCCAGCATGTCCTCTAGGGATACCAAATGTGTCGCGTATTTGACAGAAGCTTTCAAGCGGGCTTCCAATTATACCACGAGGTTCCAGGGCAATATAATCCTTTCAGACTTTGAGACGCCCAACCATCCGGAGACTTCCTGGCTATCTTGGGTCCGTTATTTCTTTCGGGATTACAAGCCTGGCCACTAGAATAGTTCAATTTATAGAGAGTCCATTCTTGCTCTTCATAAGGAACCTTGTCCTATTCCTTTTGCTGCTTATCTAGCTATGTGGTTGTCCCACTTTATTTTCCCTTGGTTACCTATGGACGGTCCCTTGACCCGTATGTTTAGCTTAGCGGCTTTGTTGTCTCGGGGTCTGGAGGTTCCTCTTGTTGCTCTCTTTTTGGGGACCTTGTATCGTCATTTAGATGAAACTGTCCTCGCCATTAGAGAATCTGTTGGAAGGTACCCCTTTTCAATTTCACTCGTTTATTATATATATATATATATATATATATATATATATATTGCTTATTAATATTTCTTTCATTTATTCAGGTATGACGTGAATTTCTTCGTTCCATGTTCCTTTCTTCAGATCTTCCTCTTTGAGCACTTTTGGGGCCATTCTACATCTGTTCACTTGTCCCAGAAATGAAGGAAATATCCATCCCCTTTTTCATCACCCAATATTGTTCCCCACAATGCTCGTTGGATTGATCATAGGATTACTTCAGATTTGCGGCTTTATATTGATAACTTTTTCTATTTCACTGCCCGTCCGTACACCATTATTCCAGAGGGAGGTTCTATGCCTCGCTTATATAAGAGGGACTTTCGTTATTTTTCAAATGTTAGGGAATTGACTGGTTCTTCACTTTCTTGGTTCATATTTCTCCGAGCTGCGGAACTTCCCTATCTTGTTGAGGACGATAGTTTTGGCACCGTACTTTACTCTCCTCATAGAGTCATGAGGCAGTTTGGATTTGACCAGAATCGACCTTTCGGCCGCTCTTGCCAGAGGGATTACGAGAGTGCTCTCATCAATTTTTTCCCCACATCATCCTCATTTGAATGGGAGTTTCCAAAACCATCTACTGCTCCTTATGACCCTCTTCATTTTGTTATACCCGATGATTCTCGGCAAGGGCGCTATACTACTTTTAAACGCAGCTACTGGCTCATCAACCTTAAAAAATGGCAGGATGATACCATGATTTGTTCGACGCCAATTTCTCCTCCCGAACGTCTTCAATGGGCCAGAATTTTATGCTCTCCTAGAACTAATACTCGTTCGGAGCGTTGGCCAACTAGTAGTCAGCTTCTTGAGCGTAAGGCTTTTATGTCTGAGTCTTTTCCTCCTCAGTCAGCAAACCCAGACGTTCCTCCCGTATAGGTTCCTACTACTTCCTTGAATTTTTAATCACGGGTTACATCTCGGATACCTCCTCCAGTTCCTCCCCAGGGATCCTTTGCTGCCGAGGAAATCAAAGTTACTTCTTCTAAAATGAGAGCATCTGCTATTACTAACTCAGAGGTGATGCCCCCTACAGATTCTCTCATGGTTCTTGCTAGTCGTTCTATCACTAGACGAATGCCAAATGGGCAAACACTTATCTTAAAGCCTTTGGCAAAGCGCCCTCTTGATAACTCTAGCTCTAGTATGTCGGCAGCTGAGGATCCGGTCAAGAAGCAATGCAAAATTTTGGTAAAATTTGTAGCATTTTCATTTGTCTTTCAACTATTCATATAATTGTTTTCGTGTTTCCCTATGTCATTATTTTCTTATTTTTCAGATTGTTGATGCTGATGAAGAAGATGATGATGTTCCTATTGGGTGTCCTGTGGATGCTGTAAGTGAGACGGTCACGGCTTCTACTACTTGTGAGCCTCCTCAGCCTATCACTGTTGCTATCGAATCTTCTTCACCGCATGATGATCGTGTTAGTCTTGATGCTGAGGATTCTTTATCTGATGTGAGTTTGGGTCATGTTATGGGTTGTACAACTCTCTCTTCACGTCCTCTTATAGCACCTCCTTATGAGAGTCTAGAAGGTACCGGTGATGCTCCTATTTTCTCGAAGGGGAATCCGTCTGAGCTTATTGCTAATATTCCGCTTTCAGCGGCTTCTCACGACTATTTATCCATCAGTGTGAGTATTTTCTTTAGTTGACATATACATATTTTTTTCTATAATATATTATATTTTATCATTTTTCTTCTTCTTTTTTTTTTAGAGTGAGAAGAAAGATTTACCCTTATCTGTCAAGTCACTTGCTTTATTTGATGCTCTCAATCCGAGTGTCGCCACCTTGCCGTCTAGTGATAACCTTGGTTATCCTCCTACTGACCAAGGCTTCAAGGATTTATCAGCAACAAAATAACCACCTATTTCTTCATCTTTTGTTAAGGAGTCATCAGCAGCACATCAGCCACCTGTTTCTTCATCCTTTGTCCCGAGTGGTTTTATGGTGGCTTCTGAAGTGGCTCCTACTAGAGCTTCCTTCGATCCAAGTGGAGATCTTATTTCTTGGAAGGGTTTTTAGATATCTTCTTCCAGCCAGGAAATTCTCGATCGTCTCTTAACTCGGTTTCTGCAAACACTTGACTGTCTGAATATCTACATGGCCCCCGTCCAGACTTTCTTTTTAGATCGACTTGCTAGCCTTATTCTTGAGTTGCACATTTTTTCTTTCTATTCTTTGCGAGCTGAAGACTTAGATAGATTCAACAGTGAGCTTAATGACTTCTCCATTGTTGGCTTTGATATGTCTCCCTTTCGTTTCTTTGGATCTTCTCGGGCCCACTTTTTGATTGTTGCACTACTATTCGGAGGTTACTATGTATCAATGTGAGAGTAACTCCTTTTCAGAACAACTTTCGAATCTTGAGAAAACCACAAACGAACTGGAGACCCAACTTCAGGGTTTGAAGTCAAATATTCAAACTTTTCAGAAGCTGAAAGCCACCAATGTGAAGGTTTGCGATGCTGCCATTGCTAAATTGGAAGCCCTAGCTTTGCCCCCGCTTCAGTTTGATATGCCATGGCCCTTAGATTATGACTTTTTGTAGTTTTTTTTATTCCTGTATCAAAAACTCATTTACGTATATTCCTTTTATCGGAATAAAGTTTCTTTAGCGTTATTAATTGTCTTTAATTTGAATTTATTTTTTAAGACTCAATGCTTAACATTGAATCTTAAGTTATTCAAATGAATATTCTAACACAATAATTTGAATAATAAAAAGGCAAACATGAATGTGAATAAAACACCTTTTTTCGCAAACTCACACTTGAATCCATACTTTTAAAATCAGAAAAATATTCAAGTATAAGTGAAAGTTTGACATTTTATTGATAATCATATTGCTTTTAACGAAAAGCATAACGTTTCAGATTGTCATAATAATAAATCTTGCTTTTATCGGTGAAAGCATAACGTTCGCCACTTTTAGAGATAAAGTATAACTTTCTTGGATTTAAGGACTTAAACTCAGGTGCCTTAATTACTTTTAAAGTTGAAAGTATAACTTTTATGTGATGACTATCTCATTATGATATTTCTTTACCTATTTCAGGTTCAATGGGCTCGAGATAGCATCTGATCCCACACGAGATATTTTACAATATCCGCTTTCGGAGATCTCTCGCACCCTATACGGGCCTTTCCATTTCGGGAAAAAATTGGTGGTTAGTGTTCCCCTCATGACTTGATTCATTGTCTTGAGCACCAAGTCCCCCACTAGAATTTGTCGAGGTACCACTGCAGTATTGTATTGTTGTCGCAGTTTTTCATGGTACCGTTCTAATTTTTCTTTAGCTTTGTCTCGGAAGTCAGCTAAGGCTTCTAGAGTAGCTAGTCGGTTCTCTTCCTCGACTAAGCTTCAGAGTCTCATCCTTGCCGAAGGGATCTCTATTTTAGCAGGCAAGACAGCTTCTTCACCATATACTAGCGCGTATGGGGTTTCACCCTTAGGCTTTCTTTTTGAAGTTCGATAGGCCCATAGTGCTATTGGTAACTGTTCTGCCCATGTTTTTGGGTGATCATCCAAGGTTTTCGAGAGAATCTTGATCAAAGTTTTGTTTATGGCCTCTGCCTGTCCGTTGCCTTTAGGGTAGTAAGGAGATGATTTGTAATGTTTTACCCTATATCTATCTATCAGGCTCTTGATGTCCCTATTGATGAAGGGAGTTCCATTGTCTGGCAAAATGACATTCGGGATCCCGAAATGACAAATAATATGCTACTTGATGAAATTTGCCACTGCTGGTCCTGTAGCCCTCTTTAAGGGTATTGCTTCTACCCACTTCGTGTACATCTCAGTGGCGGTCAAGATCCAGATGTTACCCTTTGAATTAGGATAAATAAGACCTATAAGATCCATTCCCCATGTATGAAAAGGCCATGGTGTTGCTAAAGTTCGTAAATCCACAGCGGGAGCATAAATCAAGTTTCCATGAATTTGGCAAACGTGACACTTCTTGGCAAACTCTAAGCAATCCCCTTACATTCTAGGCCAGTAGTAACCATGATCAATCAACTGTTTATACAACTTGGCTCCTCCTTGGTGTTCATTTTTATGCATTTGGTAGACCAAATCCTTGTCATCTCCTAATTCCAAACACCGTAAGGGCTTGCCGTTAAACCCTCTTCTAAACAACTCTCCGTTTTGTAAGAAGAATCATTGTGCTTTCTTCTTTATCGTGACTGCATCCTTCTTTTTGATAGGAAGACTACCGCTTTGTAAAAACTCCATGTATGGGCTTCGCCAGTCTGCTATGTCATCAATGAAGGCACATTCCTCCTCCCTAGGGTATTCTTGGCACAGAAGACATTGTCGTTGAAGTGCATCTGCTTCTTTCTTCATTATGGGCCAATAATACCCTTGGCGTTGCAACCTTCGATACAATCTAATATCTGCCAATCCAAAGTTTTCTTCATGTAGCTGATATAAAATCCTATTTGCTTCATCCTTCCCCAAGCATCTTATCAAAACACCATCTGCTTCTTTATGGTACAATACTCCTTTAATGATGTGGTATTTCTGAAGCTCCGTCGGTGATATATTTCCTTCTTTTGTTTGTAATTGATGAGAGATGGCATGTCTCCAATCTTCTGTCAAATCATTGGGGAATAATTCTAGCACCGTGGTTGGGAGGATTTTTTTGATTACCTTCACATCCAAGTCTTCTCCTTTGACATACACTCTAGATGCTACTGTGGCTAATGCATCAGGTTGTCTGTTTTGTACTCTCGGCACGTACTCAATCACTACCTTCTTGAAGTCTTCCATCACTTTTTGTGATATAGTTCGGTATGGTGCCAAGATAGATTCCTTTACTGCGAATTGACCTCTTATTTGTTGAACTATCAGATTTGAATCTCCCTTTACTTTGAGGCACTTGGCTCCCAATTCTCTAGCCGCTAATAATCCCAATATGAATGCTTCATATTCTGCTTCATTGTCCGTGAAAGGAAAATCCAGTTTGTATGACAGGGCCACTTTCTTTCCTTCCTTGGTAGTTAATACCACACCTACTCCTCCTTTTCCTTCTGCGGATGACCCATCACAGTCCAAGTTTCACCATTCCAAATCTTCATCCACCACATCAATTTTTTCTACTTCTCCACCTAGAAGATCTTCTGAAGGAGGTTCATATTCTCCATGCGGAAACTGAGCGATCAGGTCTACTAATGCCTGACATCTGATTGCCTTTGGTGTTACACATTTGATGTCATATTATGAAAGGATCATCATCCATCTTGCAGGTCTTCCTACCAACACTGGCCTAGTTAGCAAGTATCTGATCGGGTCAGTTCTCGTTGCAAGTTTCACTTCGTGTGCCAAAAAATAATGACGCATTTTCTGTGCGACAAACACCAGTGTCAGACAATGTCTCTCCAACTATGAGTACCTAGTTTCTGGTTCTCTGATTATTCGGCTGATGTAGTACACAGGCTTTTCTTCCCCATCTACCTCTTGTGTGATCAATCCTCCTACAGACTTTGCGGTAGATGTGATATACAGCTGCAATGGTATTCCTCTATGTGGTACTACTTTCATTTTCGTCGAGGCCAAAATTTCTTTTACTTTCATGAAGGCTTGTTGCTGGTCCTGACCCCAGTCACATTCTGTCTTTCCCTTTAGCAACTTTCTGAAAGGTTCCGTGACTTCTGCTAATGCTGGCATGAATCTTCTCATGTAGGAAACTTTCCCTAGAAAGCTCTTCAACTGTTTCTACGTTTTTGGTGGGGGCATATCTGTAATAGCTTTTGCCTTGTTTGGGTCTACCTCTAAACCTCTGTTGTACACCAAGAAGCCCAAAAATTTTCCAGCTGTCATCCCAAAGGCGCACTTTTTTGGGTTCATCTTTAACTTATACCTGCGACAACGTTCAAACACCTTTCTTAAATCCTCTACGTGAGTTGTCTCCTTTTTAGATTTCACCACTATGTCATCCACATAGTCTTCCACAATGTCATGAATCATGTCATGACAGATGGCGTGCATTGCCCTTTGGTAAGTTGCTCCCGCGTTCTTCAACCCGAATGGCATTACTACATAGTAGAAATTCCCAAATGGGGTACGGAAAGCTGTCATCTCCGCATCCTCTACGGATATTTTTATCTGATTGTAGCCTACAAACCCATCCATGAATGACATCATCTCATGATTTGCTGTTGCATCCACCAAAGTGTCTATATTGGGTAGCGGATACATGTCCTTTAGGCACGCCTTGTTCAAGTCTCTGAAATCCACGCATATTCACAACTGCACATTAGATTTCTTTACTGGTACTATGCTGGATAACCATACTGGATGTTGAATTGGTTTGATGAATCCTGTGATTTCCCCGAATCCGGGTCCCAAATCACCGCAGATTGGTTCAATCATTCTATAACTATTACGGAAGATATAAACATAAATTGTTTATACAATACACTTTACACAGCTCATAACTTAATTAACACATAACATTATTATCCAACTATACTATTACAAATTAGTTGCACATTTTATCCCAAGCTGAACTTGGCATTATCCTTTTTCCTGTATCCGAATGCATTCGCCTTATCTGCAATGTTTATCATGATATAGCAAGGGTGAGCATGAAAGTTGTCCAGCAAGTTTAAATACAATTTAAGGATATACCATGATTAAAAGAGTCTGAATAATAGGTTGGCTATAATTCATCAATATAATTGAGAATTAGCACGAACAAACTTTTGACTGAACAAGTATTAAACATGAACAAATATATCTGAACCAACTGGTAATGAAGGTGATCAGCCTTTCATACCTAACTTATACATGTAATATGTACATAGTACAATTATACATGACAATCAGCAATGATTAACCATAAGCATATCTGAATGAAACAACTCTTAGTAGAGTTAAGTAAAACATGCCTGAACCATTAATTAACGTTACACAATTTATATCGCTTTATCCGAAGACCTAATATTAGTAATATAGATCTCTAATATTAGAATAATAACATCACAATATAATACTATTATATATATAATAGTATTAGTCTGCCCAGCGACTTTTTTAACACTGTTATTTGATGGTGCTATTGTGAAAGCAACATCGCTTTTGCAAAAAGTAAAATGTTGTAGCTGTATGAAATATGTTAACAGTTACACACCCTTCACCCATGTATCTGATGCTTGCAAAGTTGTATGATATGCTTACATTTTCACATTGTTTTTACAGTAACATCACCCTTAATTTTATTTTTTTGTACATGTAAAGTGTCAAATACTTGTGGACCCAATTATAATGTTCTTCCAGTCAAACTGCTTAATCGCATTATTATGTATTTCGATGATGGGCACAGGAAAATCTGATATCTGTCATTTACTTTGGCAGTTAGGTAATGGTTTATCCTTTACCACATATATGTAATTTGTCATACATTTACTTATCATCGTAAGTTACATTAATTGTATTTTTTTTCTTCCTCCGAGTCTGTTGCTTAAATTTGTGCATTGGTGATTTTGCAGAGAAAAGTATTACCAGGAAGGTAATCGTTCACCCAAGAATCAAGGTCCTTGAAGTATACAAGAGAGCACTTGACATTTTGGCTAGATGGGTTGATAAGAACATTGATGGCAAGAGAGCTCGGGTTATCTTCAAGGGATACTCAGTTACCCATATCAGGTACAAAATTGTGTTTGCTCTCTATCTCATATTTGGTCACTTTTTTTTATCCTTATTGTCTAATATTATATTTATAACTGAAGTTTTTGTGAATCAATATGGGAATGGTGATCAATACTATAATCACCGCAACGAGCAAAGTGGATATCAATACTAAAACATGTAAGCTTCCGGTTCGTCTCTTTTTCTTATGATTGTTACATTATTGTTGTTGGTCTCTAAATAGAGTTCACTTTTATAGGAAGCCCATCTCTCCGGTGCTTCAATTTTAGCTATGACCCATTTTACACCGCAAGTGGTGGTGTATAGGTTTACGTTCATTGATATGGATCTTTTTCGTTATTTTCTATTACGTGTTTTTATGGATAGTTTAATTAGGTAGTAGTTTAACTTTATGGATAGTTTGGTATATTTTGTGGATGTAGTCATATTCATAATTCAATATAGTAGTAATTATATTGAAAAGTGAATTTGAGATGTATGGATAGTTTGGCATTATTGAGATGTAAATGTATTGTATGGTATTAATATTCTTTGTAATTGGCATTACAAAGAATTATTGGAATGTAAACGTATTGTATGGTATTAATATTCTTTGTAATTTTAGCTATATATCATGGCATTAGCAGATTGCAGGTGCATTGGTAATATAGGTGAACCACAACTTTTTTTTTCTTTTTTTTTCAATCTACAACATTTTAAAAAGGTTGTGTAAATGTGCCTAAATATTGTCTGATATATTAAACTACAACATTTTTATCCAGAAAACGTTGTGGAATCATACATTCTACATCGTTTTTAAGCATCTGCTAATTTATGGAAAACAAATCTACAACGCTTTTTTTCTTAAAAAAACGTTGTGTAATGTGCTTAACTACAACGTTTTAAAAATGGTGTGTAAGGGTGTCAAATAGATGACACCCTTAACCACGACGTTTTTTTGACTAAAACCATAACGTTTTTTCTGCGTTGTCTATTTACTGTTTTGTAGTAGTGCACTCACAAGAGTAAAAGTTTTCAAATTGTGCTGAGGGGTCATATAGACCATGAACACATAGTTTTAACGGTATTCATACAACAAAACTATACATTACTCGGTATGTTTACAATCATAAAGAAGGTAAACTATCGTTACTAGTACTTTAGGTGATTAGCCTATCGTACTCTTACGTCATACATAATGTATTAATCATGTCTAGCGAATATTTACGCTACTTGATTGGATTATTTATCCAAACAACATAGTTCACCTCAGTCTTATCATAGGATTCCGCACCAAAACAATTTGGTTCAGAAAATTTCTTTCAGTGAACACTTATAGTTTTCATAAACATTAGTCTAGCTGAATAGAATAGCGTAGACTCATATCAATAATTCAATTCAATCGAATTATTTAGGTGTAGCCAAACCCCGTTGGCAAATTAAAATTTTGAAAACATTTTCGAGAATGACGTCATGATGTCATATTGTATTAGCAGTCCATTTGAGGATGTAGTCATTGTATGACTTCGTCATAACACATCATACAATAGTGGAATAGCGATTTTAGATGAAATTCACACTAAATATTCCTATATTTGCAACTCCATCACCTTTTTATCATCTCTGCACCAGGTTACATGGTACATGAGTGATAAATAAAATATATTATGATATTTCAAATCATTTGCGTCTAGCTGAAATAAGTAGCATAGACTATACTTTAAACCGTTTCAAAAATGATTACGAGTCTACATTTTTTGTTAAAAGCACATAGTGCATATTTAGCTTGATGTCAAAATTTCGAAGTCTAGCATAGCTAGGAGTTTTGGAAAACTTATGTCTCCACTAACAATCATGTGCTTAAACAGTCTATCTATTCCTATAATCCTCAATACTCCATTCACACACAACTATACCCAGTTCGTCAAACCACACTTATGAGTTCATAAGCTTGCCACAATCATATGAGTTTAAGAACTTACCCTAGTCAGACCTTTGGCGTCCATTCGCTAAAGGGTTTATAAACATTTCATATAACTATGAGTTAAGAATGTTACATATGTATGAGTTTTAAGAACTCGTACTTAATCCTATATTCTCTGCCTATGACCTATCTATTTGTTATACACATGAGAAATGAATCATCCTCTTAACATGCATGTAGCAAATAGCGGGACACAAACATTTCAATGATTATCAGTGCCAGAAACTAAGTAGTTGTTACACCAAGTACAATTCAACTCCCATACGAAAAATCATACAACTCAGCTGCCGACATGAGTCCTCAATTGAAATCCCCACCTAATCTTAACCCCCTTCACAATACAAATTTCATTCAATTCGTATTCATAATCCTTTCTTGAATCTGTACCAATTCATAGTATAACTATCACACAATAATCTTGCTGTAAACTTTTCAATCATTCACTTGATCCTTCTCCACATTATAATCTTATCAGATCACGGAGTGATCTCATCGTATATATTACGATTCATTTCTATGTCTTGATCATTTTGTTTTACGATCTCCTATACTTTCAGTCTTTTAGACTCTATCTATTCACCACTACTGTTCAACTTTATTATCAGAGTTAGGGAACTCTGTATCTTAACAACTCGCCAAGATTCATCTTTGAATCTTACTGACACATTAACTCAATTTGAGTTAGTACTTATCCTAATCATTGCAGTTATTGGTCTCAGGTATTCCTACCTAAGCTTCATAACCAACAGCTTTGATACCAACTGTGACGGCCCCAAATCTGGGTCCCAAATCACCGCGGATTCGGTTCAATCATTCTATAACTATTGCGAAAGATATAAATATAAATTGTTTATACAATACACTTTACACACTATTCCCCAAAATCGAGTAACCTTAGCTTATACACAGTTCATAACTTAATTAACACATAACATTATTATCCAACTATACAATTACAAACTAGCTGCACATTTTATCCCAAGCTGAACTTGGCATTATCCTTTTTCCTGTATCCGAATGCATTCGCCTTATCTGCAATGTTTATCATGATATAGCAAGGGTGAGCATGAAAGTTTCCCAGCAAGTTTAAATATAATTTAAGGATATACCATAATTGAAAGAGTCTAAATAATAAGTTGGCTATAATTCATCAATATAATTGAGAATTAGCACAAACAAACTTTTGACTGAACAAGTATTAAACATGAACAAATATATCTGGACCAACTGGTAATGAAGGTGATCAGCCTTTCATACCTGACTTATACATGCAATATACATGTAGTACAATTATACATGGCAATCAAAGAATGATTAACCATAAGCATATCTCGAATGAAACAACTCTTAGTAGAGTTAAGTAAAACTTTCAGCTAATTTGATTGATTCATTCTATTAATTTATATCGCTTTATCCAAGACCTAATATTAGTAATATAGATCTCCAATATTAGAATAATATCTTCACAATATAATACTATTATATATATATATATATACATAGAATAACCTAAACACATAACACATAACCCTATCAATCTATACAACACATAAAACTTAGCATCAAGTCAGACTATTTAAATCTGAGTTGAACCCGACAAAATTCTAACATCCAGACTGCCAAGTTGGACAAACATCGAGTTTAAGTTCAATTAAACTCTGCCTAAACACTTAACAATATCTTAGACAAATTTCTTATCAGTCAAAATAATTTTCATAGACTTATAATAATTTTCAGATAATTAATATCATTTATCCTAATTTTTGAATCACTTATATCGTATTTAAAAGAATTAAATACCACATAATTCCTTAATCATTAATATTTATTTAATATTAAATATTAATGAAAATCATAACATAATATTATAATAGATTTATAATATCACAAAGTATTTTTAATACTTTAAAATCATATTTATATGATTTTTAAACAATTATCTCGATAATTCCTATTAATATTAAAATATTAATATTTTCATGTCAAAATATCAAAAGTTATATTTTATAACTTAAAATATTTTTATAACACTTAAATCATTTTTATATGATTTTAAAATATTAATTTATTTCTCCATAATTTATTTAATATATTATTAAATAAATTAATTACCATTAATAATAAATTATTAATGAAATTCATCACAAAATATTAAAAGTCATCAAAAATAACTTAAAATATTTTCTAATATCATAATATAATTTTTCATGATTTTTCATAAATTAAAAACATTTTAAATAATTTATTTAATATTATAATTAAATAAATAAATACCTTTCATATTCCAAAAATATTAAATATTTATGGAATATACTAAAAATAATGAAAAACTAATTTTCGGACTTTAAAATAATTTTTAGGAATTTATTTTGTAATTTTTAATAATTAAAAACCATTTTATCTATTTATTAATTAAAATGATTAATTTCTTAAATAAACTGTCGCTAAAAGAGGCTTAGGCGACAAATCTGTCGCTAAATGTGTTCTTGATGTGTTCTTCATCAAACCCAGATCTTCATATCAGTGGGCAGGGTAGCTAGATTGACCATCCATAAATCTTAGCTCCTTAAGTTTCTAGGTTGTTTGATGTTATATACATGTAGTATAAATGTAATACTACAATAAATACCTAAGTTCAGATCCATACAACAACACATCAGAGAGATAAAAGCCTCCAAAAATGTTGACAACGTTGTTCTTCATTTCTGGGTTTTCCAGAAAATGAAGAACAGTTGATGGTACTATGTTTAGCTCCTTATAGCTTACGTTCTGGACTTGCTAATTATGTTATAAAGGTTCCAACATGTAGAGGAAATGTCAGGGTCCATTTCTATACAACCAGATCATCCAAACAACAACACAAATGTCAGATCAAGACTGGTCAAAGTGCATGCCAAGAATTGCATTTGAAGATTTCAGGGTTACCTAGAATCTTCATCCGGTCGTGATAGTCAACGCTTGTTTGACCACGAATTTCTATGATTCTGTTACGGATCTGGGCTATCTAAAGGTTTGAATATGTACTCCTCATATCAAGCTACAAGGATCAAACAATAAAATAGCTAAAACACTAACATACAAAAAGATCAAGGGGTTTGAAAATCTTGTCAGACCACCTGGGAAAATTCTAGTTTTTCCAGAAACAGTTTTCCAAGGTCGGTCAACTGTGTTTGACCACCTATAACTCAAGATCTAGACATGCTATGACCCTGTTTTCAATTCCAGATCATAGACCACATAGCATAATATCGATTCATAACATAAAACACCATAAACATATAACACAGAAGAATCTAGAGGCTCTGACATATGACTGTCAAGACGAAAATTTCTAGTTTTCCAAATTTCAAATAAATGCTATTTCGGGCATTTTGATGTTATGGATCTGGGATTTAACGACCCAGATCACTAAATGACACCTTATTACACACTTCTAAACAACAAATCATAACATTTAACATCAAATCAAAAGATTTCTAGGTTTAGAGTTTATACCACTTTGATGCCCCATTTTTGAATCTGATCTTGATGATCTGATCTTGTAATGCTAACACCTTATCATGGCTTATCTAATCACTCACTCTCACACTATATTTCAAAAAATTTGGAGAGAGAGAGTCTTGGGAGAAAATGAGAGTAAAGTGGCCCTTTTCTCTCTCTTTAATCTACAATATCTTTGATTCAATGCATCTAATTTGCAAGGTGGCATACCTATCTTATATAAAATAGATATAGAGCACATGGGACAAACATTAGACTTGATGACTCACAAGATTTGCAAAATCTTTTGCTCAAGTTTAAGAAAGAGCATTTTAGTCATTTAGCATACCATTTTAATTCTAAAATTGTCATTTGATCAAATCCTTAGGGTTTGACCCTTAGGGTTAAAACCTAAGGTTTCCAAAAATCATTTTCTAGGATTTCCAAATCCCGATTTTCAAAATAGAAAATTAACATTTCTAAATTATATTTAAGATTCTATAATTATACTAAGATTTCTTAATCATAATTCAAGTTTGCTAATTAGGATCAATATTTCCTAATTAATATTGCTAATTTAGCAATTAAATCCACAATTGTACATTAGGGTTTCTGATGGAACAATTAGGGTTTAAAAATTTGAAATTAGGGTTTGCTAATTAATTAAGTTTTACCCTAATTAATATTATAATTAATATCACTTAAGCATTATAATTATCCTATAAATTCCCAGATTAGGGTTTCAAATTACCAATATCTGAAATTAGGGTTTTCAGATCTGGTATTAGGGTTTTCAAAAAATCAATTAGGGTTTTCAAGTAATTCATTAGGGTTTTCCCTAATAAATTATAATTAATGACATTTAAACCTTATACATAGCATTTAAATTCCAGAATTAGGGTATTAAATTTTCGAATTAGGGTTTCGAATTCCCGGAACCGAAATTAGGGTATCAGAACCAGTTTCTAGGGTTTCTTATCAGACGTTAGGGTTTTCTAACTGAACGTCGATATTTGACAATAATCTTAGGGTTTGACGCTGATAAAATTTATCTGGTCAACCCATAACCCTTAACCACATTCGGTACACATACATAACCATATACACAGAACATATTCACCTAAATCCTTCACAGAATTTTGAAATCCTCAAAATTCCTTCCCAAAAATATCAAACGCATACACTTATTTTCTGTCTAGGTCTATTATTTAACCTTAAATCCATCATTTAAGATTTTAATAAATTGTCTAATTTCTCGGGTTGTCGCAAATCCTACATCTAACAACTTCTTTATCTCTTCTTTTATTTGTGTTTCAATTTCTGGTGCATAGGTGCGAGGCGATTGTTTCACTGGTTTAGCTCCCGGGCTTAAGTTCAGATTATGCTCTACCAACTCCTTGTCAATCTCCGGCATCTCATTATAATTCCAAGCAAACACATCCCCATACTCTCGTAGTAGCTTCACCAGCTCTTCCTTTTGGTTGGCGTTCAGCTCCTTGTTAATGTAAGTCGGCTTTGGCGTTCCCTCTCCTGTTGCCAGATCAACTTCCTCTAATTCATTTTGTTGAGGTTTTGGCCAATCCTCGAAACATTCCGGAGCTGGTTCCACCTTCTGCTGCATGATTTCTTCCTTTTTGTTGCTACTGGAGTGGGGGTCCCTCCTGAGCCCTCAGGTTTGGATGTACCTTCGAGCTCCTCCCCCTTACACCGTCACAAGATGAAACACTATCTTTCCATCGGGTTTGATTACTCTTTCCCACTTTGTCTTCTGTTCTTCTTTTCTTTTATTTACTTTGTCAACTTCTGATTGGGCTGTCCGTTTGGCATTAATTATATTTCGAGCATCCTCCGAGTCTGCTGCCCGCTTCCTTGGGTCTTTTCCTTCTTTCTCTACATCTACTAATACAGGTTTATTATTTTTGAAACATTCACCTTGTTCTAAGGTCTGCTTCTTTTCTTTTTTCACAGGCACAAACTTGTCCTCTTGTACCTCCTCCCAGCTTTCTAGCTTCAGAGAATAAGGCTTGGCAATATGGTTTTCTCCTTCTTCGGCGACATCCTCGAAGAAAGCTGCTTCAGTGATATGTGCCTCCTCCGGCCCAAAAGGGTTCCTTGTCGCTAGTACCTTGACCTCCTTGCCTTTCCAAATTGCTTACACTGATGAAAAACTGATGGTACCACCCCATAATCATTCTGCCAAGCTCTTCCTAGCAACACATGATATGATGCGTCAACTTCTGCTACATGGAACATCACAGGTCCTCGAATCTTCCCCACTTGCATATCCACCTTGATGTATCCGAGGGTTCTCGTGCTTTGATTAGCGAACCCCGTGATGTTTGTCTTTTCCTTCACGATCTTTTTCTCTGGCATACCTAACTGTTTAAAGACGGTGTAAGGCATGATATTTACAGATGCTCCATTATCGATGAACGCTCTCCGTACTTCTATGCCGTTAATTATTGCTGTCACAAATAGTGGTCTATTATGTGGATATCTCACCTCTCTATCTGCCATAGAGAAAGTGATTTTGTTCTCTTCCTCTTCTACCGTCCTCACAAACCCTTTGTTGACTGCCATGCAAGTCCCTTGTGCTTCGGCAGCTTTGATGATTGCCTTGGTCGCTTCTATCCTTGCTTCCTTGGTCAATATGATCTGATCAAAAAATTTCCTGAACTTAGCTCCGTTCATCAATGCGGTCACCTGTAGACCTGGATCAGAATCGTCCTCTATCCTTTCTGTGTTCTCCATCATCTCCACCTCTCTTCCCTCTGGTGATTAACTATGAGTAATAGTGTTGCACGTTTCTTTCCCTTTGTGGTTAGAAAGTGGCTTGTCCAGCATGTTGTTTCCTCCTTCCATTTCGATTTCTCCTGCCTCCAATTTCTCATGGTAGATCCTTCGTAGACTGTAACAATCTATAGTGCAATGCTAAAGTTCAATTCCACTCTGCCTATTAGTGATGCTTTCAATGGACGGTACCTGCATAGACATTAATGCACACTATTAAAGCATGAATTAATGGCCACATACGCTAACATCTTGCAAATATTCGCAATGCAATTCCTGCTACACATTCAAGCATGCAAATCCGATGTACTGTCAAAAATAAACTGGATATGACTAACTAAAACAATCTAAACTGAATGATTAAAAAGGAAATAGGGATAGAAAAATAATGGTTTGCCTCCCATCAAGCGCTAAGTTATAGTCAATTAGCTTGACTGTCTTGAATCTCACGTCGAAGGAAAAGTTGAGGTGACTTCCTGCTTGTCCACCTCACTCTGAAATTTAATGACTTCAGCTTTTGTCAATGGTTCTACCTTCAACTCTGAATTTTCACCAAGTATACCACTCAACGGTTCATAATTCCCCGGTTTCTGTACCTCATCCTTTAGGCCCCGATCCACCAAGTCAACCAGAAAGCATTCTTCTTCATCTGTTGGGAACTTTATTGCCTTGAAGACATTAAAGGTGACCTCTTAATCATGTACATGCATAGTGAGTTCCCCTTTTTGCACATTGATCGAGGTCCTGCCTGTGGCTAAGAATGGTTTCCCTAGTATTATTGGTATGCTTTTGTCTTCCTCGTAGTCTAGGATGATGAAGTCAGCCGAAAATATAAACTTGCCCACCTTAACCAACACATCTTCAAAAATTCCTTGTGGATACGTGATGGATCTGTCAGCTAGCTGTAATGATATGTTTGTCGGCCTTGGAGCCGGCAATCCCAACTGATTAAACACTAATAAGGGCATCAAATTTATACTTGCCCCAAGATCACATAAACACTTATCAAAGCTCGTCTTTCCAATTGTGCATGGAATTGTGAAGCTGCCCGGATCCTTCAGCTTTGGAGGTAATTTCTGCTGAAGCACTGCACCACATTCCTCTGTCAAGGCTACCGTTTCAAATTCATCTAGTTTTCTCTTCCTTGACAAAATACCTTTCATAAACTTTGCATAGCTTGGCATTTGCTCCAATGCCTTAGCGAAAGGTATGTTGATCTGCAGCTTTTTGAATACCTCCAAGAACTTCCTAAACTATTTATCCTCCCTCTGCTTAGTTAATCTTTGCGGATACGGTACTTGAGGGTGAATTGGTGGCACTGAACTCTTAGGTTTTTCCTCTAAACCTGTTTTATCCTTCTCGATTTGCTACGTCTCAGATTTTTCCAGATTTTCTTTATCAACAAATAACTATTACGCCGCGCTGTCAATGCGGCCTCCTTAGTGTTCTCAAGCTTGGTATTGGCGCGACTTACGCTTCGCCAAATTTTTCCCAGATCTTAATGATATCGCTTGGCATTGTTCCTTCCCATTTCTTCTAGGATTTCTATCTGTGTTACTTGGCAAGGAACCTTGGGGCCTGTTGTTAAGCATGCTCGCCATCTGCCCCATCTGAGTTTCTAAATTCTTAATAGCCACTGCTTGGCTCTTGATCAAAACCTCCGTATTTGCCATGTACTTCAACATCATCTCCTCCATTTCCGATTTCCTTTCCTGCTGAGGTGCTGTGAGACCCCAGATTTTTATCAATAAAGATTTAAATTTTGTCGAAATAATTTTTTATATTATGGTGTGAATTTAAGATAATATTATAGTTGTGGGTAGTATTTATAAATTTTGCAAAGTATGCAAGTGATTATATTATATTCGATTGGTCGGGGAATATTCGGTTTAGCAGGGAATATTCGTACAATGGCTCAATCATTGGTGGACCCCCATAATGTAATTATTGCCGGATCGAGAAAACGACAAAAATATTTTATTGAAATAACGGCGGAAGTTTTACCGTGGTTCTTGTTGAACTACTTCCTTAATAAAAGTACGATGAATACGCGTGGTTGCATAGTAGCATACCGGTATTGATTATTGATGTTTATGTGAGAAATCACTCGGTTTGATTCCATTATTGTCGATTAATAATATGAATTATTAT
Organism: Panax quinquefolius; assembly: GCA_020205615.1. Classification (NCBI taxonomy): domain Eukaryota; kingdom Viridiplantae; phylum Streptophyta; class Magnoliopsida; order Apiales; family Araliaceae; genus Panax; species Panax quinquefolius. Next base: position 89,418,868 of record CM035158.1, read on the forward strand.
AGCGATAATGACGCTTTTGTTTTATTCAGTATTATTAACGTAATAAAACGAAACATCTTTTTATATAAAATAGAATACTTTATTAAAGTTATTCTATAAATAGAATATATTATATTTTATTATGCATAGTGTTGCATAGTGTTTTGCATAGTGTTTTGCATAGTATTGCATAGTGTTTGCATAGTAAAATGTTTTTATATAAATAGAATACATTATATTTTATTTAAAAGATTTTTCTTTAAATATGGACCGTCGATTAAAGTAAATCAATCTGAACTGTTCATGGATTAGTTCTTATGCATTCCATTTTCCTATAAATAGAAGCTCATTCCTTCATTATTTTCTTACTTAATTCATCAAAACTAGAGAGAGAAATTATAGAGAGAAGTTTACAGAGAGAAAATTATAGAAAGAAGAAAAGTATTCTCGCTACTTCACTACTTCTATATTGGTTCTTTACGGTGAAGGGGTGTTATTCTTTCTTCTTGAAGAGAACTTCTATTATTCCATTCATTATTATTCTATTGGAATAACCTGTAAAAGTGACATACCCTATACATAACCTGTATACGTGGCATACCCTATACTTGGTGAAATCCTTATGTTATTCCATTGCTTATTATTCATTGAATAACTCAGATACGTGATTTACCCTATACTTGGTGACATTCTTCTATTATTCATTGGAACATCCACATGCATGTGTTTTACAGGACTGGTTCGGGTCCTCTTTATTATTATTTACATTGGAACATCACGCTCGTGTGTTTTACACAGGACTTGGTTAAAATCTTTATCATTCTGTTGGAATATCCTATCTCGTGTGTTTTACACCGGATCCGGTTCCATCTTTATTATTCGTTGGAACATCCTGCTTGGTGAATTTCACCGACCTGGTTCCGTTATTATTATTCTCATTGGAATAAACTTATATGCAAGCACCGCATGCATGGTGATTTCTTTTGTTATTCCATTCTTTATTATACCCGGTTGGTTAAAACTTTGACTTCTATACTCCATGAAATTAGTAGAATATCCTTGATATTTGCGTTTCATCCAAAGATCTTTTCAGGAAATATTCTTCCGATCATTCTTGAATTTTACTCTCACTAAACAAAGATTCGTGTTGACAATTTGGACGTTAATAATTCATGGATTAAATAATTCTTGAACTTGTTTTATTGAATTATTATGTCATTGTCATCATCCTCATGTTATATTATGTTATCTTTTGGCTTACGCAAGCATAGATGAACTTAGTATGATTATGACTCAGGATCATTCGCAGATAATCATGACTTGATATAAATGATGTGACAAAAGTCCTCAATTGGTGTCTGTAATGCAAATGATGGATAGTTTTTGGTATGATTATGACCGTGGGTGATTCTAAGATAGTCATGACCATTGATAATTTGATGAAAATCCTTGACCGTAGGTATGTGGATGATTAGATGTGGTGGTTTATTTATTGTCGAGTCTCAAATGATAAAAATTGATGAAAACTTTTAAAACCTAAAAGATAGTAGACTTTATTCTCTACTTGACTCTTTTAATGGATTGCTTATTCCATTGCAGCTTAAACTGGTTGTCTATTGTATTTTATCGGGTTTAACATCGTGAAGGCTAATGATAATTTATTTCGCATTATCTTAGTCATAATATTTCTTATTGGGCTAGTTGAGCTCACCCTTTCTTTTTCACTGTTCTCTTCAGAAATGAGAACATAGCCGGGACTTAGTCGGAAACGAAGTAATGGTCCAGAGGATAGCATTAGTAGTCCTCACTATTTACGTGAAATAGTGTGATAATAGTTGTAATGAGGACTCCTTTTGAGTTTGTATAATATCTAGTAGACAATATTTGTATTCAAACTCACAGTTTATGTCGATTGTATACGATAGTTATATTAGTAAGTTGTATTTGAATTTATGTACCATGTAAGTGGCGACCCAAGATGGGTGACGATACCTAATTTTGGGGCGCCACGAGTGCAAATTGAGTGTGATGTTGTTGTTGTTGATGCTAAAAATCCAGTAAAGCGGTGGTTTCGGTGTATACTACGGTCGAGCTTAATGTGATCGAAATTGATGATTAATTTGAAACTGACTTTGTTGATTTCCTTGGTTATTCGACCAACTAAAGTTTGGATGATTTCGGTTGTTAGGGTGGTATGTGTTCTAAAATTGACCTTGGTCTTTCCTGTAGTTGCTCACATACTGTATCGACTCTGAGCTAATAGCACACTGATCCGTGGAGTGTGATCCTGCACAAATCTCACAAACGAAAGAAATTGTTTTCACTTTGCTCTCTGCTATTGTGTCTATCTTCGTTGCCATCGCTTCCATCTGTGCTGACAACTAAGTGATAGCATCTACCTCCAACACACTTGCTACGTTGGGCTGTGGCATCCGTGATGTAGGATTCTGGAAATCATTAGCTGCCATAGTCTCAATAAGTGTATAGGCCTCGTTATAGCTTTTTTCCCATAATGCCCCTCTTGCAACTGCATCTACAATCGGTCTCGACTGCCATCCCAATCCATTGTAAAAAGTGTTAATTACCATCAAATCCGGCATACCGAGATGCGGACACTTCCTTAACATCTCTTTATATCTCTCCCATGCTTCATATAAGGACTCACCTTGTTGTTGCTCAAACTGACACATAGCTGTCCTCATCTTTGCAGTTTTAGCCATTGGGAAGAACTTGGCTAAGAATTTCTGCGCTAAGTCCTCCTATGTAGTGATTGACCCTGACGACAAAGAATGAAGCCAACTCCTCGCCTTATCCCTTAATGAGAATGGGAACAACCTCAGTCTGATAGCATCCTCCGTCACACCGTTATATCGGAATGTATCACAAATCTCGATGAAGCTCAATAAGTGTTCATTCGGATCATCCGTAGCAGCACCCCCAAACTGAATCGAGTTCTGCACCATCTGAATAGTGCCCGGTTTAATTTCAAAAGTATTGGCTGCTATCGTCGGTCTGACTATGCTAGACTGGAGTCCGTTTATATTCGGCATGGAGTAATCTCGTAGAGCCCGATGCTCTTCTCTTTGCTCAATTTCTCGTTCTTCCGCCATACTAATCTGTAGTACTTTTCTAATCGAAGCTTGTAAATTTCTTCGCACACTAGCTTTCCAACCTCTTCCGTTAATGTTATCCTGCGCTGGTGTTAATTCGGAATTGGAAGATCTTGTGTGCATAAAAATCTACAAGTACCTGAAATCACAAATAAAACAAAATTAGAAATGAGATAAGAATAGATATGTCTAAGTCATACAAAATAGCTTAAAATTAATGATAATTATTCAAATTAAACGTTTTTCCCCGGCAACGGCGCCAAAAACTTGTTGCCTCTTTTTCAGTTATGACAAAAGAGCTCTAACTCATGCAAGCATACATGTGTCAACAAGTAATACAGAGTAAGTAAAGTATCGATCCCACAGAGAAAGTTGTTCAATTTAAACTACTATTCATCAATCAAATCACTATTTCTACATGCTTAAACTAAAGATCAAAAGTGTGAATTATTCTAACTGCAAATAATAACTAAAATGAGAATAAGAATGGAATAAATCAAATCTGGAAATAATGGGATCCTAACTTCATTTAATACTTCATCTAATTACCACTATCATGCAAGAAATGTTCACATATCACAGGAAAATAGCTAAGAGCACTAATAGAGTCATAGCCATTTTTCAATGCACTATGACCTACTTACACAGCATCCATAAATGATAGACTCTATGTAATCATCAATATAACCAAAATCACTATATGTCTATGTGAAATTGCAATCATACTAATTTTAAGTGCAAGCCCTTATTTTAACTCATACGGTGAATAAGTATATGTCTATCTCATTCACGAAATACACAAGCCATATAAAACAGCCCCATATACGTATGCTATCATGACTACAATCCATACTCGCATGTTCATTGTCAATTCCATGTAAATACTGAAACGAATGGTGATCAAGCATTCATACATGTAAAACAACCATAATAAAATTCCCATATGATATGTAAAACAGCCCTAGCAGTCAAGCATGCAACCAAACTACATATTAAAATCCGTTAGAATCCCATAATGGAGTTTAGTTCATGACTGAACCAAAAGCCATTATGGGATCAAAGCTAAACATGATTAACAAGCAAACAATTGAAAGATGAAGGATAGAAACAATCAAACCCAATTGCAGATTGTAAACCAAAGTTAACGTTCAACTCCTCATAAAAATCCAGTTAAACAATAATAAAAATCCACAATGACAGAAAATCCCAAGAAGAATTAAAGAAGATGGAGTTTGGCTTCGTTCTTCGTTGGAATCTCCCTCACGTGTAAACCCTAGTTACTCTTATGAAAATATGTCAAAAGTTATTCGTCTCTATCGGACACCAGTCAGATATCGTTTTATAAAACAAATTACAACCCATTTAATTAAAAATTAAAATAAAACAAATCATCACCACTTCGCAGGCGTCTCACAAGACGCCTCCAAGATGTTCCTCGTATGGTAGCGAGACTTGCGAGATGTCATGCTTTGTCTAGCCGAAAGTGCTTTCATGGGCGCCAGCCTCAAGGTTATTGATACATGCATGGCAAGGCCATAAATCTGCAAATTCGGTTTTGTTTACGATTACGTAAATGTCATTGCCATCGCTACTTGTTCATTCTTTTCCTTCCTTCCTTCGTTATCAGTCCCTCCACTTCACTACATCCTCATGTCGTGCATCCGTCAGCCTCAAGCCATGCGTCCAATCGCCTCGTGCCCTCAAATACCACCAAATTAGGTTATTTCCTGCACTTTTCACCAAAAGGAGTTTTAAGTACATGCAATGCAAAATAACATGAAATGCAACTAAAACAGACTAAAATGTACTTGAGATGGGCATAATTCACAGAATTGATATGCAATAAGTAGGTATAAAACCCACTTATCGTAATGTCTCGGCGTCCGGTGATATACATGTAAGTCCGGTCTCTCTTTATTTCTTTTATTAATAAACCGGGCCTTGAGGTTTTACAACTCCATGTTCTACCCATTGCTCGTACACATCTCTGAATTCCTTCTCAATGCACGTAATAGCCCCTAAGATTGGCAATCTAGAAAACTTGTCTCTCGGTTTTCCATGGTTCCTTTCATTCTTTCCACTCTTTTCCCTTTTGCCCCCTTGTGGCTTTTGCTGAGAATCTGCTAAAGCCACAGTAGCAGTTCTTTTGCCCTTCCACGTAACAGTCGCATGGCTTGCGGGCAAAGTCATAATTCCTCCCAAGTCTTGTGCAAATGTTGATAGTGTTGCAAAGGAATCACATGCTTTAGTGACCAAGTGGGGCTTAAAGGTATCTAGGGCACCATTGTTGCATATGCTCACTAGATTCTTTTCCTCAATCGGCTCCACACATTTTTGTGCCTGAGCCCTGAATCTATCCATGTAATCTGACAGCTCCTCATTTAACTTTTGTTTGAATCTCATTAACTCGACGATAGTCACCTGTTTCTGCATATAGAAAAACTTCTTAAAAAATTATAACTTCAAATCGTCCCAATCTTGGACGGACCCTTTCTCTAGATTATAGTACCAACTGAAGGCACTATCTGTCAACGTTTTACTGAACTCACGGAGCAAGAGGTTATGGTTGATTACTTCATCATAACCCAACCACGGAGACATCGACTCTACAAACACCGCTATATGTTCTCTCGCATTCCTTTCTCTCCATCAGACTTTTCGGAATTGTGGTGGGTGCTCAATATACCCTACTGGGTAAGGCTGTCTCCGTATACGTGTTGGGTATGGTGGAGTGAAGTCTAATTCTGATGGTCTGGTTGTCTGTCTTCGGAGTTGATTGATTACGTCAAGCATATCATCCTTTGTCACATACTGACTTATCGTATGGACTTTCTGAGGGGTTGTAATATATTGTTGTGTTGGTGGTGTATATGGTAAGGAGATCGACTGGTGTACACTGGCATCATGCAAAGCTTGTATTCCTTGTACTTGTTGGCTTGTTTGTTGGGCGTGGCTTGGTATAGTCGGTATCTGCACTTGTGAAAATGCTGGGAATGTGGTGGCAATGACGATTGGTTGAGGCTGGCTTGTTTCCACTCTGGGTTGTGGTACATCACCACTAGTTTGGGGCTCTAATTGGATGATTGGAATCGGCTGACTCTTCGTTGTTGGAGGCACAATCTGATTGTCCTTGTTGACATTCGGTCCTGCTCGTTCTACCTGCGAACTTCCTGGAAACATAGCTTTAAATGTTGGAATCTGCATTAACTGCTGACGAAAATTTCCCATCTCTTCCTGTAGCTTCCGTATTTCTTATATCATGGCCATCATCATCCCTTGTCCTTCTCTTGCCTCCTTTAAGGCCTTGAGCATCTCCAACTGCACAGCATTCGTGGTTATTTGTTTTCCTCTTGCTTCCTCACCTTGTCTTCATGTGCCTATCTGCCTGACATTGGTTTGTTGTTGATCAGCCATATGTGTTGATGTTAAACTTCCTTCAGAAGCGTCTTCTACGAGGGGTTGATTGAGATCCAGATTCGTGCCTTGGAAATGTTGATTTGTCTGCCTCTGAACCGGATCCGGTGAAGTAATGCTATGTGTTGGTGAAATTCTTCCTATAGTTCTCCCACTTCGAGTCGTGGGCATACCCTTCACGAATTCTATACCTCCCCAGCAGAGTCGCCAAATAAATGTAGGTAAGGAAACCGTACCTTACTAGGGTTAGGGTTTCATGTTGACTGAGGAGGAGAGAAATCCACAAAGAGTATGGTCTTGATTGAGTTGTTGAAGAGGGGAGAAGAACAAGTAAGCAATTACTCGAGTAACACGTGGCAGAACTCTTAGAATTCAAGAGCCTTCTTCAAAGTCTTCGATTCAGAGAATCAAAAGTCCCTTCTATTGAAATGAAGGGGGTATTTATAGAGTTTCCTGGAAAATGGTCACGTGCCTGGCATATGTCTGGGTCTTGTGCATGGCATGTGATTTCAGTAGAAATTCCATAAATAGCCTTAGTTACTTAAGTAATGCCTAAATCATCATGTCCTTCTAGCCACCAATCCAATCCCTCAATCAATTCCCAAAATGAGTCGTCTCCACGAGCCTTCTGCCTCGGGACACGTGGAGATTTCTCTCGGTTCATTTAATTCTTTAGATCACACGTGAGCCCTAATTTTGTACTTGGACTCACACATCCAATTTTAACTTCCTTATATCACCACACAACCAAGCCTATCTCCTTGTTTCTAATTCAAGCAATAATAGTTTAATATCCGTCCACACATGAATAATCAACAATTAGCAAACCAACTAGTTTACTAACTTTAAAAAATTTAATTCTTAATTCTAATATATTCAATATGGCCAAAAAGCACTTTTACCCCCATTATGGTTATCGTGTTTTAACCAATTAATTAACACGCGCTTTAAAAATATTCAATCGAATTTGTGCTTTTTTAAAAATATACAATCAAGTCATTAAAATTTAATTTGACTAATCTGGACGAAAAAAATATCCTACGTGGCTTTTTTTTAAAAAATAAATATTACGTGTAACACATCTTTCGGGTAACACTTTGACTAGATTCTTTGAGTCGGTGTTGATGTTCCGCCGGAGACGGAGAAGTCAGTTGGATCGCCGGAGATTTCGGAGGAATAGGAAAAGCAACAACCAACGAGATCAGTGACGACACCAAGTCCAGAACGCTATAAACCACCCCAATCAACTGAGTTCCATTCACCGGCGTCGGTTTATGCATCGTCGAGTGAAATGCCGCCGAAATCTCCAATCCTCTTCCGCTATTTGAATTAAAACAAGGGACAAGATATTCATGGAAGTACTGCAAAGAGACTCTGAGGCTCTCACTAGACAGCAGAGCAACATTTGATGCTGCCAAAGGAAGCCTTTACGTCAAGCAGATCCGATCAAAGTCAGGTGATGGGGTTGACGATAAGAACCGACAATCATAGCCGCCTCGAAAAATTACTTTTAAAATTAATATATTATTTTTTTTTTAAAATTAATATTTTATTTTTATTTTTTAAATTAATTATTTTTAAAATTAATATTTTATTTTTATTTTTAAAATTAATTATTTTTAAAATTAATATTTATTTTTATTTTAAAATTAATTATTTTTAAAATTATCATTAATCATGGCAGGTTAAAAAAACATGGCCGCCTTGGAAAATTAATATTTTATTTTTATTTTTAAAATTAATATTTTTAAAATTCTTTTTCCCATATATGGGGAAATGAAACAATATTTTATTTTTAAAATTTTATAAGTATTTCAAAACATAAAAGTATTTTTATTTTTATTTTTATTTTAAAATAAAACATACATATTATAAATATTATAATATTAATTTTTATTAATATTATACATATTATAAATATTTAGGTAAAGAAAAAGAAAGAAAAAAAATATAAAAAAATATTTTTAAAAATTTTATAAGTATTTTAAAACATAAAAGTTTTTTTTATTTTATTTTAAAATAAAACATACATATTATAGATATTATAATATTAATTTTTATTAATAGTATACATATTATAAATATTTAGGTAAAGAAAAGAAAGAAAATAAAATATAAAAATATTTTTAAAAACCAATGGGCCAATTGTTTTTTTAAAGTCACAGTTAATTTGAATAAGATAAGAATTTGGGTGACTAAGATGCCAATGTAGGAAATAATGACTTTTTAAATTTTTTTAATGCCACGTGTAATTTTTTAACGTCATTCAAGAAATTTGATTGGAACGAAATTTGATTGAACATTTTTAAAAGATAATGAAATTTAATTGAATATTTTAAAAGACAATTATTAATTACTTAAAACACTACAACCACAATGGTGAAAAAGTGTTTTTTACCGTTCAATATGTAACAATATACTCTCCATACATAATTCATGATATCGAAAATTTCCGTGACTTGCTTAATAAAAATAACTTACCTTGAAGCACTTGGTTGTAAGAAATATACTAACTGCACTCTTTAAATTTGATGAAGTCTTAGTTTTGATGATAGGTTAATGCAAGTCTCTTTCCTGCTACTAACTTTAATATTTTTCCCCCAAATCAGTTTATGGCTTTACTTTCTTAATGAATTTGATGGCTTCTTATACCGAAATTGGAAAAAAAAAATTAGTGCTGATAACTTTGGGATATGAAACTTGGCAATTTGTTAGATATAGAGAGAGATGATGGAACGTGTGGAGAGGAGATGAAAATGAGAGAATGAAATTATTTCATTTTTTCTTAGCTCTGTTTCTCTCTTTAAACTTAGCCAATTTAGCTAAAAATGAATATAAGTAAATTTTAATTTTGCTTATATAGAAATTACTTTTAATTTCTTATAAGTTGGTCACCAAACTTAAGTCTTCCCTAGTTTTCTCCTTCGTCTTTAAAAGCTTGCAAATCACCTCATGACATTGTTAACATATTCTTGAAATATTCTTTATTCTTTAGTATATTCCTTAAGATATTTTCTTAAGTTTCAAATATTAAGTTTTCAATCATAAGGTTCTCGTAACTCGCATAATTCTCCCTCTCTTATCTTTAGCTTGCTTTTGTTAAGTTATTTAATTACCCAATCTTATTAGCTTAATTTAATCAAATAAGTTAGTACATAAATCTCTTTAATTTATTTTACCCTCTTGAAATCATATAATTTACATAACTCATCTTTGATATATAAATTATATAAAATATAACATAACATACTCAAATTACATATTTATTTTATAATTATAAAATAAATATGCTACATATAATTTCTTATGTAAATACAATTATTTACATACAATTATAATATAATATCTTTACCTCATTATCATAAATTCAATTAAGAATTTATTTACTTTCTTAAGATATTAAGATAAATATAATATCTTTTTTTATAAAATTAATTTTATATAAGAATTTATTGTAATACTCTTGGGTAAAGTATATATAAATATTATATGTTTAATCGCCTTTTTTTGCCTCATTACGCAGATTGTTCTCAACAATTTTATTTTCTGCAGTAATATAATATATATATATATATATATATATATATATATATATATATATATATATATATATATTAACTACCCATTACAAGTTACCCCAAACATGCACACATCTCGTATAGAAAATAATTTATAATTTTTTTCACATTCTAAATTGTTTATATCAATTTATTTACATATAACAAATATAATTTAATATATTTACCATCTTACGTAAACATACATATCCTTCATAAATCATAAAATAATTTATATACTCATAAATTAGACTAGATATTTAATTTAATGTCTATTAAACCTCTTAATACGGTTTGCTACATTCAATAAGCTTCTTCAAATGGCTTGCCATATTTATTATTACATAATCTCTTTCAATTATTAAACCGTATAAATTTTTCTTAAAAATTTTAAATAAATCATCTATTTTCACTCTAGGTTTTAAACTTTAACTTTTAATTTAATCATTTAAAATTTCTAAATTTTCAGGTTGTCACATATAAGCTGACTTAGCGGGTGTATCCATTTCTTGTTTTTCTATTATTTTTAATTATGACTGCTAAAAAGCTGCAATGGGGGATGAAGAAACCCTAAAAAAAATGATTTTGAGAAGGATTTTGTTTTGGGGTTTCTTCAATTTGGTTTACGAAAATGGAAAATACATGTAATGCAAGCTAGGAGATGGCTCAATATTTAAAGGTGGGATCTCAAGAAAATTATTATTTTATCATTTAACATTTATGATGTTTAGGCCTTTAATCTGTTTGGTTTTATGAGAGCCATGACTGGTATTTTCTTTGTGGGGGCTATCCAACCCTTTTTGGAATTGTCACTTTTGTAATGTTTTTGAGTGTTAATAAAATTTCGTTTTGCCAAGAAAAAAAAGACATTTTTTAAAAAAACAAGTGAGAGCTTGAGCGAATTGATTCGGGGAGTGGGATTTATAAACAAACATGATGACAGAGTCGAAAATTTTCATCTGTGGGAGAGTGGGGAATAAATTGAATAATATATTAAAAAATTACATTTAAATTAACCATTAAAATTTACATCAGGCATGTCTTACAGAATGGGGGGTCAAGCATGTTACTTGGTCATAGATTTTTTTTAAAATAATTGGATCAATCATGTTTTTATAGAATATATAAACTGGATTTAATATATTACTAATTAGTATATTGTGTTAGTACATGAATAAGTGTGATACATGTATATACATGAATATATTTAGGAGTGTCTTGGAACATGTATGGTTAGATTCATGTATATGTATTTACTCATATAATAATTATTAGAGTGACTAGAAGTGTCCTAAAAGTCATATAAATAGTCTTATAAGTGAGTCATTTGGAGCAACTGAGATAAAAGTAAGCCCAAGTGGGAGACAAGTGAGTATAATCAAGTTAACGTGAGACAATATTTCCTATATCTCTACTTCTCTCTAAATAATATTCTCTTCCAATTTCCAACAAAGTGACATCAGAGAAGGTTGAACAAATTAAAGTGAAGATAATGAAGAGTACTCGACGACCAAATAGAGGTGACTTGGGTACCGGTGCTATCAAATTGTTTCTCTAGACAAATACAAAATGTGCACGTTAAAGCTCCGAAAGACGATCTAGAAAAGGTGCTAGTCGATAAATTTTTTTGAAGTAGATGTTTGTGTGTTGAAACACGTTACAAAGGACAGTATTGATAGTATTTTAGACAGATAAAACATAGAAAAATTGTTAGAATCAAAATTTCGTAGACATTACACGGGTGATCTCTGTTCTTAAGGTCTTTATCGCCCTCACCACTATCGGTTTCATAAGAAGTTATGTACGATATATATAAGCGATATATGTCTGCCCTGGTGAATTATTTGTAATAAAGAATTCACGTAAAATTTCAATGTAACACTACTTTGTAGTAGTTGTTTGTTTGTAAAATTTTTGGAGAAGATAGAAAAATACATGTGCAAAATCATATATATAAAACTTATGTATATATCTCATTTATGTATATATATCATATATATACATACATACATATATATATATATATATATATATATATATATATATATATATATATATAAGTTACATAATATACTATTTAATTCTATATTTAACCATACTTATTAATACTAAATATGTAAGTTACATACTAGTTAGTATTAATGTAGTGATTAATTAGAATTTAAATAGCACTCAATATTTTTCTTTTGTTCCAAAAAATAAAATAAAATAGACTTCTATTAAATGGAACTAAGGAAAAATAGTTTTTATCAAACAATTTTGCACCTTATTAAATGTCTCACTATAGACACTTATCAAATGATTTCTACACAAATCAAATAAAATTTCTTTTATTCTCCACGTTGAGTATATTAATTTACACCTTTTATACTTACTAAAATTATGTCCATGTATGTGTTTTATCAAACTCAAAAGTATAAAACAAAAGTATAAAATATATAATATATCCAATCCCCACTTGTTTGGAAAAACTATTTTGTATCCAAACAATTTTCTATCAAACAACTCTAAGGCATGTGTGCATAAAAGAGGGTGTGACGAACATTGAACCTTCCCTTAGTATAAACAACTCAAAGTCACATCGAAGTTGAAGGTGTCCGTAGATTGAACCTCTACTTTTATATGATATGACCTAATTGTCACACACACAAAAATCCTCCTACCACGGTGAGTATTCTCAATTGCTTTGAGCTAATATGGCCACAATGCAATAATACTGTTTTCGTGAACCTCTAAGAGAGTAAACCACAACCTCTATAAGAAGTGGCTCCCACTTCTAGTTCTATATATAGGCAAAGTGTTTCAAATGTGTTTCGCTGCTAAGAACACAACAACTTTATTAAGAGTATAACTCAAATTTCTGATCAGGCAAATGATGTTACTATCTTAAAGTACATATGGAACCACATCGATAGTAAATACAACAAAGAATCGTGACTTGTTTTTCCCATTGAACCTATAAACTAGGGGTAACCTAGGAATAGGTCAGTTCCCATCACCCCCGACTCAAAGTGGTTTAAGTTCCATATCACAAGTAGTTAAACTTACTAAGATCTCGCCAAAGTCTTAGTAAAAGATAAGTCAAGTCGTTACTGACTTTCTCGTAGATAAATATTATAATACCTTCTCAGATCAATTATCTAACAAAAATTATATCTATGACCAACATGTCAAGACTTACCATTAAAGGTAATCTCATATGCTCTATACAAAACAATTTCATTATCACATCATAATGAACTAAGCAATGGAAGTGGCCACAATTTGATATTTTAACAACAAATTTCAATTCCATTTGCTTTCTCCATCATATAAAGAAATAGTATTACTTGTTACTCCAAGTAACTTATTCCTCACTAAGGGTAATAATATATCCACATACTTGTAAAAATATAATTATATATATTCACCTACTTATTAATATTTTCTAACTTATTCAAGATCACAACCAACTATGAATCCAAGATTAATAATTTGTACTACATAAAAAAAATTTACTAACACAATATTGTGAAATAGGAGGCTTTAGACTAGGCTACAATCAATGTTTTAACAAACACCCTAATCCATTAAACTTCCCCCATAAAATAATAAAATTAGATTCATATTGTGAAATGAGAAATACTCATTTGTTTCTTACTCATCTAAGAGACAAAATCCAAGATTGAGTGAAAATTCACCTACTTGTAAATTTATAATTTTTCTCACTAAAATATAAGTGACACTTATGTGACCTAATAAAACATTGAGAGATCTAACAAAAACCAATGTAAATCATTAGTATGCTAAGTTTAAAATTGTATGTAATATTCGATCTCGTGCATCGCATATCAAACACAAGGCTCCCACTAATGAATGTGTACTTCTTGATTTTACAATAGCTACATCGTAATTAACTTTTAGTGTACCACTATTATTAAAGAATTATTAAATTCTTCAATCTCAAGGTCTATCAAACTTAGTTTAGTATAACCTCTAAATACAATTTAATTGGTTTAGTTGGAATCCTCACTATGTTTTCACATGATAATAAGATAACATTTATTTTACAAGTCTTTCAACATAAAGACAAAAAATAAATATTTCTTAAACACGCTTTACGTTAACAATACTATGTAAAATGATCAACATATCATTAATATACACAAAAACTATCACATTATAGTTTATACAATTATATTATTAGTGTAAACATATAAATAATTCTATATCCGATAGAATCTCAAGGTAAATATGCACATATTATCACCTAATATGTATCCACTTTAATATTTATAGTACTTAGTTTCAATCACACTATGAACTAAATCACAATAAATATTTTGGATCATATTTAGGCTAATAAAATTAATATTTACCAAATTATTATATCGACTTCCTTCACCAAATCAATATTGTTCTTTCTAGCTATAGGTTCAACTTATTACTTTCAGGACCTTAGAGAATTAATTAAGTAAAATAAGTTCACATTTCAATAATATTCAAAAGTTTGTGTTTTAAAGACTTTCATTTCACGTAACTACACAATCAAATCAATTTCGCAACAAGAAATTCATAAGCCTTACTATTTCTTACATAAATAAAATTATGCTCTAAATAGTTCAAATGCCAAATTTAGTCTATAAATAAAAACTTAAAGAATCACCCCCACACTTTTAAATAATTGAAATCTCATCAATAATTTCACTTCACAATATTATGCTCACCACTACATTTTATGTGACAATGTTCCTATAAATATTATTTCCACATGAGAATATTAAGGAACACTTTCAAAACAAAAATAAGTTCTTGTAAATTTTATGTATTAGTTATTCATATATAGATTGCTTCAACATAAGAATCTTTTAGAATACCCCCACATAAGAAAAACAAGCTCTTATTTTTTCAATTACATAAAATCTCAAATCCAAAAATTATTTAACATGAGAACTTAAAATTATATACATATATTTTTCAAGTATACCAACACGTAACACTTGATTATATGTAAATAGTATAAAATTCATTATATACAAATTATAGCACAACTCATCATATTGCACAAATTTATTTGCATATAAAATATAAAATTTATATTTACTTTCTAAGAAATTAATTTATCACACAAAATTAATTTATGTAGAAAGAAAAAAAATTCACACACATGAATTAGTATATCCTCAAGTATTTTCTTGTCCCAACTTGATAGAAAATATCATAAACAATATATCTTTTGATATTTACAATATAGAATTCAAGACAATCTTCATAATAATATGAAATACTTGAACTTCACTATATTTATAAAAATTCAAAAATAAAATGTTTATCTCAATTAGAGTATACAAAATTCATATGATCACATTAAAATTTACTACTTCTTGGACAAGAAGTACACACAAAATAAATCAACATATACCAATTGTGATTATCCCAAAACACTAAGAAAATTATTTCTAAGTGTATTTTCAACTTCAAAATCATATTGTACACAAGATTTACTCAACCAAATCTACTTGTACAATATCTCTTCTAACTATTAGTTGATAATTAATTTATTATCCACAAACAAAGTAATTTATCTCAAAATTTTTGCATACAAATACCAAGTAATATTACACACTAAATATTACCTCAAACTTTCTATGCATAATTTTGTTCAAGAAGAACATAAATTTACTTTATTCTCAAAATAAATTAATTTACAACTAATTTGCTATACATGAGACAAGTAAACTTCTCAAATTTTACTACAACTTTCTCATAATAAATTAATCTCAATTAGTGTATAAGAAAATAATTATCTCAAATTTCATACATATATATATACACACATCATAATATTTTATCTACTCATAAAATATTACAACTAAAATATATATATGCATAAAATTAAATTTATTCCATTATGAACAAAAATTTAATTACTTTTCTTATCCCACAAAACTAATTAATTAATTTATTACAACAAAATATAAGTAAAATAATACTCAAACATACAATATCATCTACATGATATTATACATAAAACATATACTTTCAAGTATATATACACATATAAAATGATACACAATTATCCTTTATAAAAATAAAGGCTAATGTTAAAAAACACACCTTTTGGAATTAAATCCAAGAACACGACATAATCTCTTTAGAAAGATTTCTAAACATCAACATTTGGTGTTTTTTATAATGACTCTTCACCTTCTCCACATCAATTTACAAACATGTAAATTGTAATCTTTTTCACTTTCATTTTTCTCCACAATCCTCTTCTAACAAGAATTATTAATAAAAATAATTAGCTTAATATCTCAATATATTACTAATTATCATAAAAATTCCATTGATAAAATAGATACAAGAAAATGGCACTTATATTTGAAAACCGTGTGTTGTTTTCCATCTCACCAAAATCATGACTCTAACAAATACATAAAGACCTTAAGAATGTTAGAATCGTATCTTCGTAGAGAGTCAAAATTGTTATTGAAGATATTATACATGGGTGATCCATGTCCTTAAGGTCTTTATCGCCTCACCACTATCGGTTTGCTAAGAGTTACGCATTTATATACCTGTGATATATGTCAAGCTCTTGGTGAATTATTTGTGATAGCAATTCACAAAAATTCCAATGTAACACTACTTTGTAGTAGTTATTTGTTTGTAAAATTTCGAGAAGATAGAAAATACATGTGCAAAATCATATATATAAAACTTATGTATATATCTCATTTTATATATATATATCAACATATATATATATATATATATATATATATATATATATAAGTTACATAATATACTATTTAATTCTATATTTAACCATACTTATTAATACTAAATATGTAAGTTATATACTAGTTAGTATTAATGTAGTGGTTAATTAGAATTTAAATAAGCACTCAATATTTTTCTTTTGTTCCAAAAAATAAAATAAAATAGACTTCTATTAAATGGAACTAAGGAAAATAGTTTTATCAAACAATTTTACACCTTATTAAATGTTTCACCATGGACACTAATCAAATGATTTCTACACAAATCAAATAAAATTCTCTTTTATTCTCCACGTTGAGAACATTAATTTACACCTTTTATACTTACTTAAATTATGTCCACAGATGAGTTTTATCAAACTCAAATATGACATATTATAAGTCACAAAAGTATAAAATAAGGTGCAATATATAACAAAAATATTGCCTCTTATGCTTGTTGACAACTTAGTGTTTACAAATTACATAGTT
This sequence comes from Panax quinquefolius, assembly GCA_020205615.1. Taxonomy (NCBI): domain Eukaryota; kingdom Viridiplantae; phylum Streptophyta; class Magnoliopsida; order Apiales; family Araliaceae; genus Panax; species Panax quinquefolius. The sequence continues at coordinate 89,436,163 of CM035158.1, forward strand.
TGGATTATCAAAATTCGAGCATATCTTGGAGCATGCGATGTATGGCGGTATATAATTGCAAATTCAGAAAAGTGAATTTCAAAGAAGCTTCGAGAGCATAAAGCGGAACTAGGGGGTCTAGGGGTCATATGACCTCTCACCTGAATTTTTCGGAGGTTATTTGTTTTCCTTTACCTTATTTTTTTAACGGAATTTTTGGAGGTTATTTTTTTTCCTTTACCTTTATTTTTTATGTATTTCCTTTTCTCCTTTTCTTATTTTTGCTTTATCATCAAAGTGAGTCAAAAAAAGTGGTAACAATTCTCTATGTAAACTAATATAAAAGCTAAAGAAATAAAATAATTTTTTTTGATCCTACTATAGTGACCATAAGTTTACCATAGTTCTATCCTATCAAGATTATTAAATCTCTCTTCTTTTTTTTTTTTTATTTTTGTTACCTTGGAATTCATTCTTTTCAAGCTAATTAATCTCATAAACCACAATATAAGGTTTTGAATATATAATATTATAATTTATAATTTATCTATAAAAGTAGCTAATCAGTTGACTAGCTAAAAATTTAAAAGTCCGATTAATAGTTTCATAGTTCGGGAAAATTAATATATATATATATATATATATATATATATATATATATATATATATATATACATCCGGATCTTAAGCTCACCCTTATCTAACATACCTTGCTTACCCCCCTTTAGAAACGGATCGGTGACGATTCTATCGTCATTATATGTTGTCCGTCGCTAAAAGCTGTTCGATGGTTCTATATATAGTGACGGAATGAATCATCGCTTGATCCGTCAAGTGCAGCTTAAGATTGAACCAGTATATATATTGTTAGTTCCGAAGAGAGCACAATATAGATCTAGAAGGGGGGTTGAATATATCCTTGATTTTCAAATACTTTTTCTCTTCTATTTTGTATTGCTCATCAAGTAGCATATGAAAAACGTAAGAATCTTTTCAAGCGCAAATGAATAAGTAAAAGATCCCTTCATTGATATATTCATAATCAGACATACATTGTTCATAGAGTTACTTTAGTAGTAAGCAATTAAAACATACATAGCAGTTATAGCAGTTAATGCACATAATGTAAATGACATAAAGTAAAAGACAAAAGGGGTTTTAAGTGGTTCAGAGACTCAAACTCCTAATTCACTCTTCTACTTTCAACTAGCAGGATTTCCACTAAGGAAGGGCAGCACCTTGAATCACAAAGTTTCCTTCAAGGCCAACAGTCTTGGGACTTCAGTTCACTAAGAACTCTTCAAGGCACTCAGCCTTGGAAGTTCCCTAGGAACTCTTCAAGCCCAGTAGGCTTGGAAACTTCATTTAGTCCCTCCAAACAAGGACCCCTCAGGCCTTGTCTTCTTGTTGTTGTAGTTGTTGTTGTTAGTGGTGGTGCTGAGCTGCTAAGATGTCATTAAACTCTGAACATCTTTTGTACTTAGCAGCTTGGTGTGGTCTTCTTTGCATTCTGCTTTGAGTCTGGACCACATCTTCTTTTGGTGCAGCTGATCTTTGCTCTTTTCAGCTCATCTTCATCTAATGTCAGCTGTGCACCATCACCATCTAGATTTGCTAAGTCTCGAGCTTTTGGTAGACTTCGTTCGAAATTAGCAATCCCGAACCTTTCTTGAATGTTTTTCTACATGGTTTCGCACTTGTTCGGGCCAACTTTTAGGTTCATGGTGATTTCGTAGAGTGGCTCTCCGATCTTCTTTATGCTTAGCCACTCTTCCGAATGCTATCTTCTTGGCCTTCTCGGCTCTTAGCTTGGCACGCCATCTTTAGTGGCATTCTCATCTTTGTTAAGTGAAGCTTTAGTCTATTTGAGTTCTTCTTCAAAGTCGCTTCACATCCACCTTTGTAGTCTCATTGTCACTTTGAAACTTGTTCTATCGATCTTTGGTGGAACTCAAGAGAGTCAACAATAGCATTCCCAACAACTCAACGATTTTGCAACTTCGCAAAATCAGCCCTCTTGATCTTTGAAGCTCTGTTGATTTATAACGCTTCTCAATCTTCCGTTGGAAGGTAGCCGTTGAAAAGCTATTCAAATTGCTTCACATATCTCGAAGTTATTTGGTGCGTGATCGCAGATGTGACATGACATCTTTTT